>ML778899.1:524357-542046 GCA_009831015.1 Picea engelmannii | reverse complement strand
ATTGGAAAATAATATGTCTAAAACCCATGTAATCATGAAAAATGGTTTATGTAAGGGTGTGGAAAAGCGAAATATGGTTAAAAGTGAAGTGAAAGTGAAGTGAAAATGTTGGTAAAAAGATGACACTTTGGCGACTCAACAATGACCACCATAAAAAGTGGTCCACCTACCTCCAACAATTCCATCTCAACATCAAGTATAAGACAAGAAGCACAAATCGTGTCACTAAATGCCTCAGTCGACCTCCCATGGCTGCACTCACCACCGTGCTCCATTCCTGTGGACATGAGGCATCTCAGTGGCCCCAACTTTATCATCAAGATTCAGACTTCGCCACCACCTATCAGCTCTTGGGTACATGCGTGAATATCACCAATTTTCACATTCAGGATGGATTGTTATGCCATCTGGGCCATCACTATGTTCCTGCAAGTGAGAATGCATAGCTGATTTGGGAGGCTCACTACAATCAGATGACATGACATTTTGTCGTGGAGAAAACTGTGGTCATTCTACAAAAACATTTTATTGGCCAAAAATTCAACAATACGTCAACAAGTATATCAGATCTTGCATTGCTTGTGCCATTGACAATCCAACCATCAAGAAGCAAGGCGTATTCACCCCTATTCCTACTCTCGAGAAGCCTTTGGAATCCATCTCAATGGATTACATGTCTGGCCTTCCGTCCACCAAGCAAGGCAATGCTTGTGTATTTTTGGTAGTTGATCGGTTTTCAAAGATGGCCATCCTCATAGCCTGCAAGAAGAAAATCATAGCAACATATACTACCAAGCTCTTCTTCGAATGAGTGTGGGTCAATTTTTGGATACCACATACCATCATCTTCAATTGGGACAACAGGTTCCTCAACACATTTTCTTCGAGTCTCTAGTCAGTGTTGGATACCAAGCTCACTAAATCCACTTCTTTCCACCCTCAAACTGACGACCAAACATAGGTTGTCAACCAGATGACTGTACACATCATGTGCATGTACAACTATAAGAATCCATGTACATGAGATAAGAGTCTTCCCTATGTTCATCATAGTTACAACATGGCTCTCCATAGCTCCACCGACCATAGCCCATTTCAAGTGGGACTCGGATTCCAACCCTTGGGTCCCATTTATGTTGCACTACCTCTTGCAACCACACATACATAATCTTCCCATGTTCATTATGAGATCAAAAAATCCACCAAATTCATTGAGCAGATTCAACACATTCGCCAACAGGTCCATGAGATTTTGCAGAAAGCTAATGTTAAGTACAAGCAACACCATTATCAACACAGGGTACCACACTAGTTTCAGGTGGGAGATAAGGTCTGGTTACATTTGCAGAAAGAGTGCCTTACAGGGCCCCATTAGAAGCTCCACCCGCTTCGCTATGGGCCTTACACTATCACCAAGTGATCTGAAAATGAAAGGCTTGTGTCTCTTAAAAATTGCAAGTGTAATTTGTATGTGCTTGGGTAATAGGATCAAGTTACAAACACATAAAACTGAATGAGTTTTTACTTAATCATGAGAAACATAAAAATACATAACATACATCAAAGTAAACACATTAACACAACAAAATGATAAAGGAGTTCATCCCTCTCTTGGGATACATCTCCTGAACCAACTTCCAATGGATCTTTTTCATTAATGCCCAAAGTGTCAAAATCAATGCTTTACAATTCTCATAGTGCAAAATAGATGGCTTCAATGGCTCCATAATGTCCAAAAACCCCTACTTGGGCTCTTCCTACACCTGGTTTGGCCAAAAACTTAGTAGAAATCACTTTCTGGAAGTTTCTCCCAATTCTTTGTTGTCTCTGCTCGCCAAAACACACATGTGTGTGACTAAACTAGCTCACGGGAATTTCTTGTGCCAAAAAATCAGCACTGTGCCCATTCTGCAAATGGTAGTGAATTGTCGAATGGTTAGGGGGCATAAGTGCCTTTCTCGATGGAGGAGTCGGTTGCATGGGCTCCATGTGGCCACATTAGGTGCTAAATCTAGAATAAACCGTGCGTTGGTTGTATGTATTGCCAAGTGTTCGTGGGCTTGGCACCACTGGTTTCCCCATGCTCTGGTGGTCATATGGTAAGATTATATGGTAGGTCCATGGGCTAGGGATAAGCCCCAACCCTTTCTCCGCCCAACCATACGTTATAGCAAACTTAAATAGTATTGCAAAGGTATATGGATAAGAAACAATTGAGGGAGGGCTGGTAGCCCGACCCTTTCCAAGTGACTTCCCACGCCCAGAGGTTACAGGTTCAATTCTAGTGGAGTCCATACAAACCTTTTACCAAGAACCAATTATAGGGTGCCACGTGCCACCTTCCCATTCGCCACCTAAAAGACACATGTAAGTCATGGATTGGTCCACGTACAAGACTGCCACATCACCTACTGAGTCACCTTGCCACATGTCAGTACGGTCTACACAGTCAGCAGTACGGACTATACAATCAACAAAATTTTTCCTGTTTGGCAAAGTGGATAGAACATGATATCTCTTGCATACGATGTCCGTTTGAACCCATTCAAGTTGTGTTGGGATCATGAGGATGAGGATTATGCATGAGTCCATTTTAAATCAATTTCGAGCACTTGATTTTTGAGCATATTTTGATCCCATGGATCACTCCTCCCCATTGGGAAGCTTTTGAACCTCAAAAAGACTACTTTCAGTCTATTTGAAGATGATGGTATTGTTCCCTCACCTTTCCAATCTCAATTCATTTGGATTTGCTTTTATTTGTTCATTTAATACCAACACAAAGGTATTCCACATTCCCTCGTTTTGAAGTTCTCATCCTCTTATCAAGGATTTTATCGTCATGCAATTCTGAAAGATATTCGGGTGAGAATTCATCTATGGAAGGAATATAAACATGCTCTCCTTGATCATCAATCAAAGGAGGCTCATACAATCTCAAATTCTCAACATTAACAACTGCATACATTTGCATATAAGGAGGCAAATCCAAATGAAAGGCATTGTTACCAATCTTTTTAAGAATCTTTAAATGTCCATATCTAATTGGTTTCAGTTTTTTACCTTCTCCTTTAATCCTCTCTTTTCTAATGTAAATCCAAACTTCATCTCCAACTTGGAAACTGTGATCAACACGATGCTTGTCATGCCTTGTCTTGTACTTGGCTTGGCTCTTTTCCAACTGTTATTGTACCATTTGATTTACCAACTGAATTTGTTCAATGAACTTATTTTCTCTATCAATGTCATAATGACCATCAATAGAAATATCCTTCCCAAAGATAAAATCTAAAGGAGATTTTTGCAAATAACCAAAACATGCCTCAAGTGGAGATTTTTGAGTCGAAGAGTGCTTATCCTAGTTGTAAGCATGTTGAATGTAGTGTAGGTGCTCATCCCAAAGCTTAGGATGTTTGTTGCAATAACCACGAAGAAGATGTACTACTGTTCTATTCACCACTTCTGTTTGACCATCTGTTTGTGGATGAAATTTTGTGCTATTTTTTAGCTTGGTGTCCATGAGTGCCCATAAGCTTGACCAAAAGTTCCTAATAAATATAGAATATCGATTAGAAATAATGGATTTGGGCAACCCAAAATGTACCCAAACATGCTGAAAGCACATTTGTGTCATTTTTTCAGATGTAACCTGCTTCTTACAAGTCATCAAAATACACATTTTTTCTGAAATGGTCAACCAAAACATAAAGATAATCATGATTCTTTTTAGACATAGGTTGACCTCCTACAAAGTCCATGGAAATTTTTTCCCAAGGACGAGAAGGAATTGGAAGTGGAGTATACAAACCCAAGTTTCTATTTATAGGCTTGCTTGTAGCACATAAAGAACATCCTCTTACATATCTTGAAACACTTTCATTCATTTCAGGCCAATACCAATACCTTTGGAAATTAGCCACAGTCTTGCCTACACCAAAGTGGCCAACAATAAGCGAAGAATGTGCTTCCCTTATGATGTTGAATCTTTCACCCTGTGGAATACATAGCTTGTGAAGATGATACGAAATATTATCATGCACATGGTAATCTAATTCCTCAACTTGGTTAGAATGACACAGGGTTGCATAAACCTCTTTAAAATCAACATCTAAAGCATATTGTTCAACATAGCTCTCATGCATGGTATAATTATGCTTAAGAATAATTGAAGCACTAACAATATGCCTAGAAAGCATATCAACAACTTTTCTATAAATTCCTTTCTTATACCTTATAACCAAGTGGAATTGTTGTAAGAAACCCATCCATCTGAAATGCCTTGCTTACTGTATATTTGTTTGTGATTGTAAGTATTGCAATGGTTGATGGTCTGTGTGAATGATAGTTTATTTTACCAACAAATAATGTTTCCATTTTTTCACACTTTGCACCAATGCATACAACTCCTTATCATAATTAGGATAGTTAATCAGAGCACCATTAAAAGTTTCATAATGAAAACAAATGGGCTTACCGTATTGCAACAAGACTTCTCCCATTGCATAATTAATTGCATATGTTTAGATCTCAAATGGATGTCTCAAATTAGGAAGTGCAAGAACTGGAGCTGAACTAATCTTCTCTTCAATGCATCAAAATCTTTTTGTTGATTGCCTACCCATTGGAAAACTTGCTTGATGCTTGTCACTGCATGTAATGGAGATGCAATTGAAGAGAAGTTAGCAATACAATTTCTCCAATATTGGGTTGCTCCCAAAAATCTTCTTACCTCTATCACATTGTAGGGCTTGGGCCAATCCAAAATGACTTTGACCTTGGAAGGATCAATTTTCAATTCTCCTCCTCCAACAATATGTCCCAAGTAAACAAGTGAGGTATTTCCAAACTCACATTTAGAAATCTTCAAAAACAAATTTTCTTTCTTCAAGACATCCAAAACCAACTTTACATGCATAACATGCTCTTCACGATATTTGCTAAATATCAAAATATCATCCAAGTAGACAATCAAACAATCATCAAGAAAAGGCCTTAAAACATAATTCATGACTCTCATGAATGTAGCAGGAGCATTACAAAGCCCAAATGACATTACCATCCATTCAAACAAACATTGTTTTGTTTTGAAAGTTGTCTTCCAAGTGTCTCCTTCAACAATCCTAATCTGATGATATCCACTTCTCAAATCCAACTTAGTTAAATACTTAACATATTTCAATTGATCAAGCAAATCATCAATTCTAGGAAGAGGATAATGATTCTTTACTGTAATCTTCTTCAAGGCTCTGAAATCTACACACATGCGCCATGTACCATCTTTCTTTGGCACTAAAAAAATTGGTGACCTACATGGCGATGTGCTTGGCATGATGACCCTTTTGTTAAGCAACTCTTGGATTTGTTTTTTAATTTCAACATTCTCCATGATTGACATCCTGTACATACCAATGTTTAGAAGAGGACAATCTTGCTACAATTGTATCTCATGTTGGATACCCCTTTTTGGAGGCAATCCTTTTGGTTCCTGAAACATCTCATCATATTGGTTAACAACCTCATATAAATCAGATTTAAACTTTGCACAACCTTAGAAAGCTTCTTTTTCAACATTGTCTTTGGGTTTGATCATCAAGAGGACAAAATTCTTACTAGCATTGACTAATCTCTTCATTTGTCCTGCATTTACAAGTGACAAATTCAACTTCTTTGTATGTTCTCTAACAATGTACTCAAATCCATTTTTAAACAAATGATACTTGTTCTCATGATGATGAAAGATGACTCTCCTATCATATAAATATGAGCTTCCCAACGGAATACCACAAATGTCCAATGAAATAACATCAAGATCTACCTCAGCTATAAAGTTTGCAGTGATGGAAAATCTATTGTCGCAAGTGTTTCCAAGATGAAAATACCAGCTAGGGGACATCAGCTTTCTTCAAACTGTCGCGTGTCCAATGTACACATGTCCTTTGTAATAGATGGGTCTCCAGCATGTGCGTCATATGCTTGCCGAGAGGGTACCTGTCAAAGTCCCTACTTCCCGGTAGGAAACATGACATGGGGAGACAAAATACACGCCACAATTGAGAGGACAAAAACATAGTCGATTGATCATTCTTCTGGCCTTGTCTGCAGTTTTGATATCCGAAGCATTCTCCTGAGAGACCAATTGTGCTTTTCAGATTCATTACTTGTCTTTGCAAAACTGCGTTCCCTTTCAGCCTCTTCTGTGCACTGGTTAGAGTCGCGTGGACGTTTTCTAGGGCCGATCCACATTCATTGAAGTGCTTTTCAATTCTCTCTTATGACATCCTCTGTGCTTCATGCAACTAGATGATTGTGTCTTGCACTTCCCTGAGATGCCTCTTGATCCAAGTTGTGTTTCCCTCTCAACCCTGTGATGCTGATGCCTCGAGGGTCTTCTCTGCTAATTGTTGTCTCAACTCCCTGTTCTCTTGGTATAGCTCAATAGTAGCGAGCTGTGATTTCTTCAGCTACTGCGATGGTTCATGAATATCTGTGCCTTGATTCTCTATCCTTCTCCTTCTGCTGTAGTTTTCTCGACTTGGAACTTTGACAGGTTCCAGCCGAATGGCATGCATGAGTAAATTTTTGGCGACCGACTTTGCACATGGATCGCTCAGGACTTGGGCCTCCCCAGTCTCTTTGTTATTTCTTGGCTTGCCTCTCTTTTGGGGTATCGAATATTGGGGAGATGGGGCCTCCAATGTCTTTCCTTCCTCCGCAACCCTTCCTATTTCCACCTCCGTGCGGTGGGATGTTTGATTAGCGAGACATGATATAGTTTCTTCTTCAGCTGGTTTGCTTCTGTTTGGACGTTGTCCGCCATTTATTGGAGGCTTTGGTGAAAGAAGAACGACAGGTTCAATGGTCTTCTTTCCGTGAAATGCATCAACAATCTGATGTGATGTGGGTGTATTCTATTAGACCTCCCTTCACAAGTGAAATATTTTCTAATCTCCCTCAAGAGATTCTGAAAAGGCTCCTGTAGATATCTACTTCGAACACGTGCTTCAAATTTCTCGTTTAAATTGTCTAGTTTGATGAACTCCTCATAGCATAGAGTGTCCAAAGGCATGCCTTTAGACCACCTTTCACCATGCGGAGGGATCTCTGTTGTGGCTGACAAAGTTTCCTCCATTACCTGGAAAGTGATTCTTGCAGTTACTGCATGAAAACCATTTAATCTGAGTGCGAACTGTTCCACCAGTTTCAAGTTGAATCCTTGGATTTTCCTACAAAATACCATGCAAGCGACATGTTCAAAAGATTCTCCGACATCCAGATATTCATTTACCAATGTCAAGTTTTGAGGTTTGGGCCCCATATTTTTGCTACTTCGCGCACCTTTCCTTATGTTCTGGGATATTTCCATGGTGCAACAAGTATTTGTTCTACACGCAGTGGATTTAGCATGGACCCAAGGCGGTAATATTAATTGACTTGGTTTGTGATGCATCTGAAGGTAATTGACTTTCACGCCACAAGAAACTCAGGGCTCGCGGGAAGAATTATAGACAATGCATAAACTTGGTTGGTGAAAAAAATACATGCAGAGCAATTGAAATTTATAATTGGGTAGGTGAGAGATGGAATCGTGCCAGGGGACACTAAATCCATGGTGACTGGAGGTTTCGAAGCACATCCACACAACAGGTACACTTTGGGGCATCCAAAGTACAACTGATAAGAGTTGCAGAGTATACGTGATATGAGAGCCATGATTTTTCATTCTTTTTTACTTCATAATGAGATGATGATGGTCATTGCGTCTGTTGATGTGAATTCTATTTAACAACTTGCCTCGACCTTTGGCACGTAAAATCTTCTCTTCTGACAGGACCTGACTCTTTGGGAAAATACCTTTACCACTCACACATGTTTTGATTCTGACATCCCTTCCCGACTCCAAGGGACAACCGACCACTTGCTGACTTAGAACCATTCGTTGTTCGGTACCTGACCTCACATGCTTTGACACACATACCATGAATCGACTAATACTGAATCTAACTGAAAAAAATGAGGTGGATGCTATCCTCCCAGTGATGTGGCAAAGAACAACTGACCAGGTTCCTGACCATTGGGACTTATTCGAATTCCATACTTTGAAACAATGGAAAAGAAAAACACAACCTAGACCTTCTTGACATAGTTTTGACCAAACTCAACATAAAATTAGGGCCTTCACTCCGGGCTTCAATTTTCTACTGACATACTGACTCAAAATGCCTTCTTTGAAAACAAAAATGAAATGGCTATTTACAATGACATGAAAAAATAAACAGACCTTACTGAACCAGATAGTGTTTGAGGAACCTGCCATTTACATGCCCCCTGCCAATGGACTCTCTGTTAAGCTCTTCGAGCATATATGCATTGTTTCCATGGTACACACTGATTCTGAAGGGTCCAGTCCAAAGATGGTCTAATTTTCCATGCTTCCCCTTGTCTTTGTTCCTCGCATCCCACTTTAGCACCAGATCATCCATCTAGAAATCCCCCTGCTTATAGTGCTTATCGAAAATTTTCTTCATTTTGTCTTGGTGAAGTTGTGACTGGTTGTAAAACTGCTCCCTCATCTGCTGTGCATGAATTGGATGATTTATCCTTCTTTGAGAGTCATTTGGCTCGACCTTTTGTTCTTGTAGTAACTTCCTGACGGGAAATCCCAGTGAGCTGGGGAAAAATGCGTCTGCTCCATATACGATTTGGAATGGCGACGTTGAGATGGAATTTTTGGTAGTGACTCTGTCATCCCATAATGCGTAAATGAGTTTCTTATGCCATGCCATGCCTTCTTTTTGTCCCGCAGGAGCCTTTTGATAATCTTGGTTAATATTTTGTTGGATGATTCTTCCAATCCATTACCTTGTGGGTAATAAGCCGTAGAATGTCCCAGGTTTATATTGTAATTGTTACAAAATTTTTCCATTTTCTTGGACTTAAATGCAGCTGCGTTATCCGTGATGATATTGATAGGGCACCCGAACCTAGACAAGATGTTGGACTCCATAAATTGAATGATGACCGTAGCCTACCTCATTGGAACTGCTTCGATCCATTTTGTGAAGTAATCCGTAGCTGTAAGTATCCATCTCTGTTGCGCCAAGGACAATGGATGAATCTCTCATATAAAGTCCAGGCCCCATTGCATGAACGACGCTTCAAATGAGATCGATTTCATTGACATGGGTTGCATCTTCTCCTTTCATCGAAGATATGACACTTGTGGCAACTGGAAACTTCTTTGTATACATCTACAAAGATGCTAGGCCAATATTAACCTGTCCTTAAAATTTTATGCACGGTTGTTTTCTAGTAGTGTTGTCCTCCACAATCGCATTTGTGGAATTCTCTGATAGCTCGTTCTATGTCATCTTATAGTAAGAAAATCAACAATATCCCTCCCAGATCTTTCCAATACAGAGAGTTATCTAATATGCAGAACTTAGTAGCCTTCAGCTTTAAGAACCTAGCCTTAGTCTTACTTAACCCTGGAGGAGCTAGCAGATTCTTTAGTACATAAATGATGTCTGTATACCAAGGTGTATCGATGAATTTCTGAGACACCTGCAAGGTCGTTTCTTCTTAAGGGTTCTACGATAGATCAACAATGAATTTTATTCCCAGAACGTCACAGTTTGACTACGCCATCAATTTTGCGAGGCCCTGACCCTTAATCAACTTCGTGGGCTTGATTTTGAGGCTTTGTTCCAGCATGACTGCGATCCACTTACCTCTTCTTCCCTAAGGGTCAGACTAAGTCAGGATATCTTTGACTGAGTTGATGGGAACGTAAGCGATAACGTGGGAATGTAGTATGTAAGTCCTGAACTCCTTGAGGTATTTCACCAAGGCATATGCTTATTTCTTCATAATATCGTACCTCAGTGGGGAATCTTTCGGTGTCCTACTAAAGTAGGCTATAGGATTTTCAAAATTCTGGTTGTCCTTATGTAACAATGCGCTAGCGATGGTATTCTCCGAGGTGAATGAGAACAAGATGAAATCCTTCGTGAAATCTGGGTTGGCCAATATGTGAGCTTTGGTCAGCGCTACCTTGATGTCTCAAGAGATCTCATGGCTTCTGGGTTCCATTTGATCTCATTTCCCTTTCTGAGCATGCTAGTGATATGATTTATAATTTTTTCCAGATTTAGGATGAACCTTCTCAAGAAATTCACCTTTCCCAGGAAGGACTGCACCTCTTTCTTGTTGCGAGGAGTGATGATTTTCAGGATTCCTTCTACCCTATTGGGATCTATCTTTATACCCTCCTTCGAGATGATGTGCCCCAACAATTTCCCTTCTTGCATTCCAAAATGTGATTTTTTCGGATTAAAATATATGCTGAACTTCCAACATTTTTGGAAGACCTTCTTCAGATGCCCAAGATGTTGTTCATCGGAGTTGGAATACATTGTGATGTCATCCAGGTAGAGCACGATAAATTTGTCCTTTTCCTCAGCAAATCTTATATCCATTGCCCTCTCAAAGGTAGCTCTGGAAGGTAGCTCCAACGTTCATAAGGCCAAAAGGCATCTTAGCATACATGAACGTTTCCCATGGTGTCATGAAAGCTATCTTTTCCCAGCCATCCGGGTGTACCATGATCTGATTGTAACTTGAAAAACCATCCAACATAGACATATTCTGGGATCCAACTACCTTCTGCAGAATATAGTTTATCCTAGGGAGCGGGTAGTTTTCCTTGAGGGATACTCTGTTCAAGTTTCAAAAATCGACGCACAACCTTATTTCGCCGCTCTTTTTCCTTACAGGCACCAGGTTGGCAACCCATTTCGAAAATCTTAAAGAAACAATAATTTTGGATTCGAAGAGTTTCTTTACCTCTTTTTAAATTAGCGACAACAATAAGGGATTGATCCATATTAGCTTTTTCTTGAAAGGTTTTTGGTCTTCTTAGAGAGGAATGACATGCTGAATCACTTTAGTATCGTAGACTTTCAAGTCATCATAACTCCAGGCGAAAACGTTGGGAAAATATTTCATGAGTTTGATGTAGTCCTGTTTGACCTCCGGAATGAGTGTATTTTGTAATTTGATTATCCTCATATTCTCCTTGGTCCTGATGTTGCAATCCTCTACATCCTCATCATTCGTAGTGATCTTGGGATTTCTAGCCACATCATTTTCATCAATTTTTTTTTTCCAACGGAACCAATCCTTTGGGGATGATATTATTATTTAGATGCACTATGTCCCTCCCAGTTATCTGGTTCTGAAAGGGGTCGTCGTTACTGTGCGTAGCTGTGCTTTCATCTTCATCACAACAACACTCATCATCAATGTTTACATTAGCGAACTCATCACTCATTTGGAGAAATATCTCCACTTGTTTGTCATCCTCAAACACCTGCCAATACTTGATATTATCGGGCATCGTCGAAGTGTGTTTGACTTTGATTTCATACTTTAAATTTGGGAAAAAGGGAATTTTAAAAACTGAGGCCGAGGTGGCCAAGGCATCCACAATTTGATTCTGACCCCTCAGGATTGCTGATAAATTATACTTCGAGAATTCTTCAAGGAGGTCCAACACTAGGTTTCTGTATGCCCTTAGTCTGGGGTGATTGGAATGGTATATACCTTTCACTTGGTTTATGACAAGCTCAGAGTCTTCATGCATCGCTATCATCTTTGTGCCCAATTCTTTCAAAACTCTCAGACCCAAAATCAATGCCTCATACTTAACCATGTTATTTGTACAATTGAAGGCGAGTTTGTATGAGTATAGTTTTGTGCCCACCTTGGGGGGAATTATCCATACACTGGCCCCTGCCCCTTCCTTGATGATGGCTCCATCGAATATCATGTTTCACATCTTGTTCTCCATGCGGTTCCTTGGGTCTGCGCACTCTTCTTCTTGTCGCATAGATTTATCGTCGACAATCATGACGACCATCGACTCTTCCTCTTCAAAGCTCAGGTCATTGTAAAATATGGAGGAGCTGATCTCAGTGTCGACGGAGTAGTGTTAACAAGCGTAATTGACACACCGTCAACTAGAAGGTCAAATCCGGATCAGGGTTGTCTAAATAACCCAAGCCGTTTGGAATGAAATGACTTGACAGTTTTAATGGCTCCGTTGAACAACTAAAGTCCTAAAAATAACAAAAGAAAGGAAACTAATCTAACAACTATAATACTAAGGATATAAATTCAATAATTACAAACATCTCAATAAGAAGATGAATATGTGAATATGCTTATATACAATGTATATATAATCTTGCAAGATTTACTGGATATCTTGCAAAATAAATGTTTTTGAAAGTGTTTATGAAGTAGATACAGAAAACACATGCATTTTATATTTTCTGTTTAATATTTAAGATCTAAAGAACTAAAAAAAACTAATGAGGCACAATTGAAATGAGAACAGATAAATAGGCAAAGCTAATTCAAACTGTCTCTATTTCATCGATAAATAATCTAACTAAAGAAAATGTGAGTAAACTGACCTGTAATTAATTAATTAAAATGAGTTTATGTCTCTGCACAATTCAAGATCAAAGTTGTCCTTCCTATGAGGAAAACCTGTAATACAATAGTGCTAAGACTCCTAGAACAAACCCAGAGGTGTTTTGGAACAAGAATATAACAATGACCTGATAAATATACAGATCTGGTGATCTTATAATGATGAACACTTATAATAAAAGAAACTTAATACAAACCATTCATGTAATACATAATCCAATATCCAACATAAATCCACAATATTTAAATGAAATATTGATCACAGATATATTATAGGACAACAAATTACAGACATAATTAAAGTGCTGAATAATAGGAAATATCATATGATGATAAGACTAAAGCTATATAAATGTATTAACATTCCATAAGATAAAGGCAAAACATAATGGGTAAGTGCCACACTGGTCTAAAGCCAAGGAGTGAACAAATTCTCCATATTAGTATTGAAAGTCATATGTCCATAATGTGTCCAAACAAAGATGTACTCACTACTAAGAGTGACCAGTATTTAAACTAGTTCATGATTCAAATGCTCTTATCATACAAGATAGAGTTGAATCCACAAAAATTAGACAATTTTACAAAAATAGTGAAACTAGAAACCACTCATGCATGAGTTGGTTTGTCAAAAATAAACCAAAGTTTTATAAACATAAAAAGGAAGAAACTACTGAATATTTGAGCATATGATTCAAGGTGTTTTCTCCATGCAATCAACATCATAATCTTCCATTTCCTGTAGATAGAAAAACCAAATTGATATTTAGATAACAATACTAATTATTATTCAAAAGAGATTGGCTACATAATCATAGATTCTGTAGCTAGTCTTATTATTAGCAAAAGAAATCAAATTAAATCTCCCTATTTTGATTATTTATAACATAATCAAATCAAATAAAATCAAAACAAAATCATTTTACCATTAGAAATTAACAAAAGAAGGAGTCTACAGTTCGAAATTTATAATGGCTTTGAAACTAGTTGTATTTTTTATTATAATATTCCCGGTCTTCTTGAATCTTTTGTTTTCCCTCTCTGTGTGTGCCTTCAATTCAAGGTTCTCTCATTCCAATAGAACATTCCAAGTAACCAAGCATTTTACTTGAGCCCGTAAGAGAGAAATATCTCTATAATAAAGCTCTATCCAGTCTAGGCAGCTGTCACAATGCACTGGGGTAATCGTAGATTGACGTGGAATACAATCAACAATGGGTACTTCATTTTTAATTGTGGCTTGTTCCAGGTCATGACTAATACCTGCAAAACCTTCTTTTCCCTTGAGACACGGGGGTAACTTAGTCACAAAGTCATACTGTTCAATCGGGGTAACAACCTCTTTCCTGAGACATTGATTTTTCTGGGTCCTCGTGAGCCAAGAAATCGTTTATCTCTCGGTATGAACATTGATCGTTGACCTCGATCGTAACGGTAGATCTCTAATGATCACTTTTTTGATTTCTTAATTTTCTAGAAATCAAATGACTAGCCTTCTTATTCCTAAAATTTAAATCCGAGCTCTGCTGTTTCTTTCCCTTACGAAAATTCTTCCCAACAAGTTCATCATTATTGTTCAAATTAGATTCGTTCATAGGCACAAGGTGATATTTCTCTTTTAATTCGGTAATTACCTGTTGCAAATATCCACAGGGGTTTCATCAACAATATAAGCCAGTTCATTGAATTCAAAGTGATCAAGTGAATTGAAGACCTGGATTTCGGTCACTGGTCTGTCCAAATTGGGGTTTATAGTTAAATGAGAGTTGACTGTATCATCGACCTAGGCGAAGCCATTTCTCCTAAGGAATCCCTCCCAATTATCATCAATTTATGACAGGTGAGAAACCAACAATATCTTAATGAGCCCGTGATTAAACAAACTCGACAGAGCATTTGTTCTCTATCGCTTATAATGCTTAGACATTTTTTAAAGGCTCATTAACAGGTAAAATTGCATATTCAACTCAAGCCCTATGAAAATCATAAGCAACCAAATGTGATACAAAAAAACCATCCCATACCGAGCTTCACAAGTGACAAACTGTTTCAAAATTAAAACGAGACTGTACCATCTAAGTTTTAGAAAAACAATGGGAATACCTTTTGTACATCAAGTGGATTTGCGGGAATCCATGAATAAACTCCATGGGGCATCCTCTATTTTAGTGTTCTTAAACCACCTCTCACCTTTTAATGGGAGTCTTGTCGCCCTGCTTATGAAACCCTTTGTTATTTCCAACTGTACATCCCCGACCTTGGCCCTAAAACCGTCAAAATTTTGTGCAAAGGCCTGTGCAACCTAGATATTGTAGCCTTCAAACTTCTTGAGGAACACATCCCACCCATGAGCCTTCATGTCGTCTATGTCGTCATCATGGGACATAAGAGCTTGGCATCCATTCGACTCGATACGAACCATGGGTGCCATTGCCACTGTAAATATGATACAACATATATCACAAAAGATAGGTTTAGGTTTCTAACAAATGAGCATCAGAGAGAGGTCTAAGCGGATTGTGATGGCACGAAAAAATGCAAGGTTTGGGGACTGTCATAACTCGGAAAAAAGAGTTGGGGAAAATGAAAAAAAAATAGAGGGCTCGTGAAACAACGAACCATTTCTCACAATGAGTGCCAAATCCTTCGGAGAACAAAACCCCATACGCATAATGAATGGTCATCATTAATATTCAGGCCAACAATGTGAATTGAAAATGTAGGTACAACACACCTGTACCAATTTACATGAATGCTGATATGACTGTTGAGTTTATGAAAACCATATCAAATTTAAGTCAACGTTTTAATTCATTCAACCATTTCACAAATTAATTCAATCGATTAACTATAGAACCAATGAAGTCATGATACCCATAATACTACAAAGATTTTGATAGTGGATTAATTAATAAGTTCAGAAGACTTGATTTTTAACCATATATGGGTGCCTTCAAAGCGACATTTCTAAGGTAAAAGATATGAAACCAAGACCAAGTTTTATATTTAAATTCATGCTTACAGTGATGAATTTAAAACAAAACAAATGAAAATGCAAACAAAAAAAATAAAAAAGGTAAGCTTAACCCAATCATCGCCTCGAAACTCAGAAACATAAATATTTACAAATGGAAGGTGATGGCAGCTACATACATATATAATCTCTTTGTGGGAACTTTGATTGTGATAAGAATAAAAAATTACTAGTGGCTTCTAACAATGGTGACATATTGGGTGAAGCAGTTATCTCTGCATCACCAAAAAATTAATGTTAGGGTGAATCAGATGAAATGAGTTTTTTAGAAATAGTTAACAACAGGTCAAGCATCCTGATCATAACTCTGAAAATAACACAATTTAACATCATATGTATTTTTGTCTAAGAAAAAATGTAATCCAGCATCTAACTTAGATTACGAGTGTAGCGATGTTTATGCAGTTGAATTTGATACTGTTGACATGGCCACTGCTGCGAGCAGGCGTTCACAACCTCAAATGGGATGTCATTTAACCCACTCTAGTACTTTTATTCTATCCAAGAGTCGTCCATTAATGATATGGGACATCTTTTCACTTTGATCAAATTGAAAGACAAACTTGAGGATCTTCATAAACCTGGCATTGATTCACTGCTAGCAGGCCTATTCAGTACCCTGACGAAGTTTCCTTGGTATCATGCATGCATTTTCCCGTTGCCAACCGACCTATTCAACGTCCAGATGGGTTTACATACACTTCCCACACATTACCATGCTTTCAACCCTCTAGAATTTGTTTATAATTTGTAGAACTTAATAATATTCAAGAGGGCGGGGTGATACTAAAATTCTCATAGTCTGGTATAAAAATTTTGATCATTTAAAAATCATTCTCCTTTTTGATGACCTTCATCACACTTTGGACACTTATATTTCTATTAGGAAACCATATCGAGGACAGGAAGGTACAAATAAGTTGTTTTCCTTAAAACAGGGACAACGTTAGAAGTTTATTAATGACAATCACGTCTACTTGTAATTTCAATGAGAAACCAGAAACATTGATTTTTAGCACTTACTGTTCAGGTGCTAGAGAAGTTATCAAATGCCGCTAATGAATGAGAATTCTGATTCCCTTCCAAAAATGTAATGGTGACTCATAAATTTTTAGAAAACAAATAAAAAAACAAGCAAAATGAAAAGAACCAAAAAAATAAATAAAAATAAAACATCAAAAATATTTACAAAAGAGTGGAACATAAATCATCAGGTGAAATACCTCTTGAGGGCCTGTCCATTCACTGGGAAAGTGTCTGGTTGTCCCTCCAAATTATGCAGACGGAAAGAGATGGGACCCAATTTTTCAGAAATTACAAATGGTCCTAGCCACAGGTTTTGGAACTTGGTATATTCCCCCTTACCCTTGTGGGCTTTATCCCACTTGAGAACCATATCTCCGACAACAAAATTCCTATCTGAAGATGAATTTGAATCAAACCATATTTTTAAAATTTGTTGGTGCTGATCTAGTTTCTACTTTGCTTGTGTTCTCACATCCTCTGGTTTTAATAAGACATTTATTTGATTTTCTAGAGGAGGGCACTCCTCTTCCTAAAATTTCTGCGACAACTGCAGAGAAGGAAGTAAGACATGTGGGGGAAGAATAGATTCTCTTCTGTAGATGAGGAAGAAAGGGGAATTACCAACATAAGATTTTGGTGTTACCCTATTAACCCAGAGTGCATTATACAGTGCATTGTGCCAGTTTTTGTGATTTTCTGAAACCGTCCTTTTAATAATCTTGATTAAATTTTTGTTTGTTGATTCTTCTAGGACATTTCCTTGAGGGTAGTAGCTTGCAAAATACTTCAGTTTAATCCCTTTTTCCACAGAAAAAACGTTCATGTCGAGGGATGAAAAGTAAGAGGCGTTATAAAAAACCAGGCATTCGGGAATGCCGAATCGAGTGATGATATGAGAGTTAAGGAAAGATACTACCTAATTTTTGTTGATACTTAGAACACATCTCCTTCTGAGCTGCAGTCTTTGGTTTCTTCGAAGCATTATATCCTAAAGCAATTGAGATCCAAACATCTGCCCCAAGAGCTTTCAAGTAAGTTTCCATTCTATTTTTCCAGTATTCAAAATTGCTTCCATCAAATGGTGGAATCCCATTTGGAATGTTTCCTTCCATTTCTGCATAGGATCTTCCTTCC
>ML778899.1:507248-524246 GCA_009831015.1 Picea engelmannii | reverse complement strand
AGCATGATGTATACTATCCATCCATGGGTGTTGTATCTACATGTGCATTTTCCTTCATGTCCAAATAACTTCATCAATCTTGTGGTCCAAAACCCATGACTAGGGTTGACATCAATGACAACAACCAATCTTCCAACAATTTTTGCTCACCACTTTCAAAGGTACAATTTCAGACCATCTAGTAAAATAATCTGTTGCTATAAGGATATACTTGTGCAGCTGTGAAGAAGAGGGATTAATTGGTCCTATGATGTCAAGGCCCCATTGCTGAAAAGGTGAATCTACAATAATAGGCTGTAAAGGGAATGCTGCCTTTTTCACCTGTTCTACAGCCTTTTGGTAGATTATTTACAGGACAATGTATGGGCATATTTAAACAAGGTAGGCCAATAGTAACCAGATATCAACACTTTTTGGGCAATGGTATCTCCACCGAAGTGGCCACCGACTTCACTTGCATGAAGTTTAGACAACACTTTTTCTGACTCTTCCTTTTCTAAACATCGCAGAAAACACCATCAAAGTTCTTTCGAAATAATACATCATTTATTAACTGGAAAGATGCAGATTTAAGCCTAAGTGATCTTCTGGTTTTAGAATCAAGATTGCGGGGAGCAAATCCATGCATTAAATAGAATCTAATGTTCTCATACCAAGAATTGGCAGTAGCTTGTGCACAACTGATCTGTTTTTCGTTATGATGATCCAGAGTTGAGGTGTTTATTTGACTTTCTTATTCTTCAACTGAATCAACCACTAGTTTACACAGGCCTTGACCTCTAACAATTTGTGCAGGGGTTATTTCAAGGTCATATTCTTGTAGTGATGTCATCATATTTTCCCTTTTCTCACCCAATTCTTTTTGCACTAACATGTTTCTTATAGCTGGGTAAGGAACAATAACCTTGGTTCTAGATTTCAACAAGTATGACCGGAAGTGTTTCACCGCTTTGAAAACAACATATGGCTATTGGTATGCTACTGGGTATTTAAGCTCTGCTCCTTTAAAATATGAGATCATGAAGGCAATGTGTATCTCATTTCTTTTAATGTTTTTCTGTGTAAGCACAACAACATAAGATCGTTCAGATGCAAAAGTGTAAAGAGTGAAATCCTGAGAAAAGCCAAGACTCATCAAGGAAGGGGATTCTATTATCGCTTTTCTAATTGAATCGAAAGCCTGACTTTCCTGTGATCCCCAATGATACAAAACATCTTTTTTAATTAAATTTTGTAACGTTCTGACCATTTCTGAGAAGCGTAGGACAAACCTTCTGACGAAATTAATCTTGCCCAAAAAGGGCTGTATGGATTTTTTAGAAGAAGGAGGGGGGAGTTTAGCAATAACATGGGTTCTTTTAGGGTCAATAATCATTCCATCCTTATACACTATAAACCCAAACAGTTTTCCCTTCTCTTTTGCAAAAACTGATTTCTCAGGGTCGAGAGATATGTCAAACTTGTGACATCGTTCCAGGACAACCCTAAGGTGAGACAAATGATCTTTCTTGTTTTTAGAGAAGACAGTAACATCATCAATATAGACCACGACCGATTGGTTAATGAGTCCACGGAAAGCAATATCCATTGCTCTTTGGAAAGTGGCACCAATGTTTATCAGTCCAAAAGGCATTTTCCTATAGGCATAAGTGCCCCATGGGGTGCGAAAGGTGGTTTTAAGTTGATCTGAGGGAGACATAAGGACCTGGCTGTATCCCGAAAAACCATCTAGAAGAGATAGTCTTTTAGAACTAGACACCTGTTGTAGGATTTGTTCCATTGGAGGGACAGGGTAGTTGTCTTTGTCAGATGCTCGATTTAAATTCGGGAAATCGACACATAGTCGAATTTTGCTACTTTTCTTCCATACGGGGACTAAATTAGACACCCATTGCGTGTGCCTAGCCAGGAAAATTATCTTTGCAATTAATAATTCGTTTAGTTCTTTTTTAATAGTGGGTTCCAATTTAAGATGCATCTTCCTCAATTTTTGTTGAAAAGGCCGAGTCTGGGGTTTCATAGGGATTACATGTTGTATGATGTTGGGGTCAAATCTTTTCAAGTAATCATATGGCCAAGAAAAAATGCCTTTAAATTCTTTAAATAACTTTATAAAAGTGAATCTTTCTTGATCGGAACATCCCTTTCGCAGATTAATATTTTGAGGATTATCCCTTGTTCCTAAATTGACCGTTTCATAAACCAATGAGGAACTGTTAGTTTTACAATTTACCACCCCTCTAAATTTATCATGCAAGTCATAAAATTTCTCTAGTCTTACAATAGATCCGGGGATAGAGTTTACCAGCTCGGATGTCGATTCAAGAGATCGGGGATCAAATATTACCGTGAAGTTTCAGAGGTTCTCATCATGAGTGCCTTCATCAACGACTGCACCTTGGAAGGTGTCTTCCATATGCAGAAAATTGATGATCTGCTGGTAATCATCGAATACTCTCCAATTTGTGATGTTATCCAGGATCGATGGCCTGAACAACAATTCAATTAAAAAAGCATTAGGGGAAAGACCTTCATCGAGCAATAGCTTAGAAGCAACATTGGCCAATAAATCAACTTCTAAATTACTCAATCTAGGAATGGAATTTATGTTAAATGATAAAAATTTATGCATCAAAATCCATACCTCAGTTTGGTATCTTTTTAGATGTGGTGATAAACAATGTATGGAATTTCTTACCTTCTTGACCACGATTTCTGAATCAATGAATACTATCAAATTCCACACATCCATATCCAATGCTTTCTTAAGTCCTTGTAAAAGTGCTTTGTACTCGGCCTTGTTGTTAGTACATTCAAAATCTAACTGACAAGCAATTAAAGTCTTATTACCTATAGGATTGATGAGTACATAGCCAACACCTGCTCCTTCTTTGGATTTGGATCCGTCAAAGTATAAGGACCAGATCTGTGCGTCATTTGTGGTAATTGGCATACTTGGTAAAGCTGGTGTCTGAGTATAGGTCATAACTTCAGATTGCTGCCCATGATCAATGATGGAAGAAATTTCAGTCATGAAATTACCAAAAAAGGTATTCATTCCCTGTGTTTCAAATGAATTTGCAGATGTAACAAAAGGTTCATTTGTATCATTCACATCCGTTACAGTATGCTTAATATAACGTTCTCTGTTTATCTTGATTTTGTTGGGCTGTCCATTTTCAGGCAACCACAAGTGAGACCAATCCATGGAAAAGTAACCGTGCAACTGCTCTGACCGATCCCTACTTAAAAATAGACCATAAAATTTAGGAATATCAACAACGATAATATCAATTATCTGCTGAACTTTAGGATTGGATGATAGTCTAATCAACACATTCTTAAGCTCACCAATTACTTTAACATTTGTTCAATCTAGCTGAATGATTTTGAGATCAGAAGGTTTAACTTCTGCATTAATATTTTGGCATACATATAGAGGCATCACGTTTGATGATGCACTCGAATCGATCATACAATTATGTACATTCCTATTAAAATTTTCAAAGGTTAACAAAAAAGGCGGGACATTTTTCCGAGTGTTAACAACAAAATTCTGCTGATTTTTTGCTCCTGTCCCTAAAACAGTTTTATCTACATTTTCTACAGTTTTTTCTGCTAAGTCCCTTTTATCTGGAGGTTCAGATGTCGTTTTAGTTGGGACATTTTTAGTTGGGTTTGAAACAATTTTAGCTGAGTTTTTGCTGCTAGGATCGCTCTTTTTATTGTTTTCATCGATGCTTTGAAGCATTTTCTGCAAAATAAGGGGAAATTTCAGCAGTTCAAAAACAAAAATATTAGCCCTCAATTTTTTCAGATCTTCAATTAAATCGTATTCTAAAACTGGGGCTGCCAATCTTTGTTTGATTTCAGTTTGCTTTGATTGTTTGAGAAACACATTTTTACTTACTTTAGGAGGTGGTTTGTTTTGCGTTTTGCTTCTTGTGTTGTAAGGGTGGAAAGTTTCAAAATTCGCTTGGAAGACACTGTCCAATAAGTGACGGAAAACATGGGGAGATGAATCCTTCTCTTCTGGTACCTCTTCTTCAACTGTATCATCAGAATTTTCAGGAGGAACAAAAGAAGAATTATCATGTGCTTCTAAGATGGTTTGCAAAGCATACTATAAACTTTTGAATTTTGGACCTTCTATGGTCGGGTTTGGTCGGTTAGGCGGGAATGGCTTCTTGAAAGGAGGTTTGGAACTTCCTTTTCTTGTGGATGCCTCCTCGACCGATCTTTTCAAATCAACGACCTGATTGGATAGTTTTTGGAAAGCTTTCTGCAAGATTTCTAAGTCTAAAGTTTCTTGTTGATTTTTAAGTTGAGGTGGTCTAGTGAGAATTTCTATTTTCTTCTTAGAGGATGAGGCTGTTTCAACTTCACTACTAAGATTGTCTTTCAATATTAATATATCTTTCTCAATTTGACTTGATTCCTCAAAAGATTCTAACAACATGTTCTTTTTAGACCTTTTGACCCATATGTCTATGTTATTATGCAAGGCTTTAGCATAATATGCAATAATTAAACTTTCTATGGGCATCGAATCTGTAGGGATTGTGTTCTTTAACGTCGAGAATATTTGATTAAAGTCCTTCACTTTTTCCTTAGGGTTCATTTTTAAACTTGAGAGTTCCATAACCAAGACTTCCAAAGATTTATCTTCTCCAAATTTTTCCAAAAAACAAGTTTCAAACTTGTCCCAAGAGATGATGGTTTGGGGATGTTGAGAAAAATACCATTTGGAGGATTTTCCCTCAAAAGTATAAGGAAATAATTTTCATACTACATCCTCATGTTCAACACTCCGTAGTTTAATGGCCAAAATAATTTTTTTGATGTGCTCTTCAGCGGATTGTTTTGAATCTGGATCAAATTTAGGCAGCCATTTCTCCAGATGTTTCGATAATGGGTGTTGGGGTTCGGGTACAACCACGACATCTTGATCAAGCCAAGTTCTGGCAAGATTGTTTTGGTTTTCCATGGGAGTTGGTGGTGTCGAAGGTTGAGACGGTTTTGATGAATAATTGCCTTCGTCTGAAGACTCTCCTCTTGAAGAGGATGAAGAAGAATCAGGTGGGGAAGGTGGAATACCAGACCCTCCAGCTCCAAGGATAGGTATTTCAGTAGGATTGGTAGTATTACTACTGAAAGGGTTTTCGGGTAGACCAGTGCCTTGAAGCTGTTGTTGGATATCTTTCAAATCAAGGGGTCGATTAAGCGGCCTACCAGGTTTTCTGTTACGGGCTAATGCACTATGATTTGTTATGAGTCATTGATGGACAATTTCTTGGACGTTGACCCCTTGAGGAACTGGTGTCACTGGTTCAACATGAATATCAGGGTTATCGTTCAAGGTAGTTTCTGTTTCAAGTGTAATGTGATTTTCTGAGTGACTACGTGTTACAACATGAGTGCAAGTGTGTGGGGGAGGAGTCTTGTGACCTCCACGTGACATCAATTAAATTTAGGCCCTCCTTCTAGCGCCATTTGTTGATGAGCGTAGTTGACACACCATCAACTGGAAGGTCAAATATGGACCAGGGTTGTCTAAATAACCCAAGCCGTTTGGAATGAAATGACCTGATGGGTTTAATGGCTCCGTTGGCCAACTAAAGTCCTAAAAATAACAAAAGAAAGGAAACTAATCTAACAACTATAATACTAAGGATATAAATTCAATAATTACAAACATCTCAATAAGAAGATGAATATGTGCATATGCTTATATACAATGTATATACAATCTTGCAAGATTTACTGGATATCTTGTGAAATAAATGTTTTTGAAAGTGTTTATGAAGTAGATAAAGCAAGCACATACATTTTATATTCTTTGTTTAATATTTAAAATCTAAAGAACTAAAAAAAACTAATGAGACACAATTGAAATGAGAATAGATAAACATGCAAAGCTAATTCAAACTGTCTCTATTTCATCGATAAATAATCTAACTAAAGAAAATGCGAGTAAACTGACCTGTAATTAATCAATTAAAATGAGTTTATGTCTCTGCGCAATTCAATCTCAAGTCTGTCCTTCCTATGAGGAAAACCTATAATAGAATGGTGCTAACACTCCCAGAACAAACTCGTAGGTGTTTTGGAACAAGAATATAACAATGAACTGATAAATATACAGATCTAGTGATCTTATAATGATGAACACTTATAATAAAACAAACTTAATACAAAGCATTCATGTAATACATCATCCAATATCCAACTTAAATCCACGATATTTAAATGAAATATTGATCACAGATATATTATAGGACAACAAATTACAAATAGAATTAAAGTGCTGAATAATATGAAATATCATACGATGATAAGACTAAAGTTGTATAAATGTATTAACATTCCATAAGATAAAGGAAAAACATAATGGGTAAGCACCACGCTGGTCTGTAGCTAGTCTTATTATTAGAAAAAGAAATCAAATTAAATCTCCCTATTTTGATTATTCATAACAAAATCAAATAAAATCAAAACAAAATCGTTTTACCACTAGAAATTAGCAAAAGAAGGATCTGACAGTTCAGAATTTATAATGGCTTTGAAACTGGTTGTATTTTTTATTATAATATTCCCGGTCTTCATGAATATTTTGTTTTCCTTCTCTGTGTGTGCCTTTAATTCAAGGTTCTCTCGTTCCAATAGAGCATTCCGATTAACCAAGCGTTTTACTTGAGCCTGTAAGAGAGAAATATCTCTATAATAAAGCTCTATCCAGTCTAGGCAACTGTCACAGTGCACTAGGGTAATGGTAGACCGACGTGGAATACAATCAACAATGGGTGCTTCATTTTTACCTGTGGCTTGTTCCAGGTCATGAAAAATACCTGCAAAACCTTCTTTTCCCTTGAGACATGCAGGTTTATTAGTCACGAAGTCATACTGTTCAACCGGGGTAACAACCTCTTTCCTCGGACATTGATTTTCTGGGTTCTCATGAGCTAAGAAATCGTTTATCTCTCGGTGTGAACATTGATCGTCGACCTCGATCGTAACAATCGAGCTCTGATGATCACTTTTTTGATTTCTTAATTTTCTAGAAATCAAACGACCAACCTTCTTATTCCTAAAATTTAAATTCGAGCTCTGTTGTTTCTTTCCCTTATGAAAATTCTTCCCAACATGTTCATCATTATTGTTCAAATTAGATTCGTTAATAGGCACAGGGTGATCTTTCTCTTTTAATTCGGTAATTACCCATTCCAAAGATCTTCTAGGTGAAAACCTATATGGTAATTCCTTATCCACAGGGGTTTCATCAACAATAGAAGATGGTTCATTGAATTTAGAGCCATCATGTGAATTGAAGACCTAGCTTTTGTTAGGACCCAAAAATGTCCCTTTTTCACCATCTCTTTTTCTCATTCAACCTTACCAATTTTATGCTAAATGCCTAATATTCATTGCTAAGACCCTTTTTCCCAAGGTATGCATCATTAATCTTGATTTTATATTTTATTCACTTTAACATGTTGGATTGGTAGCGTTTCTCATATTTTACCCATGAATATTCAAACTAATGATTAAACTGTGTAGAATAGCCATGTATTAAAGAAAGATCGCTGCTGTTACACAAGGCTGTTACAGCTGTGCGCCAACTTTGCATGTTGTTACACGACTATAGAAATTGCACACCCTTTTTAGAAGCTGCTACACCAGCTGCAACAGATATCCACCAATCCTGGAAGATAGTCCCTCATGCAAATTCGAATCATGAAGACTGATCCTCAAGGATGTTACACACTTTGGTTCACATTGATGATGAAGATCATTTAACAAATTTTGTAACAGATTTTGTATATCATATGAACAACTTGAGAATATTTGATTCTCAAAGATATTCTGAGTCCATTTTCAACTGAATAACTCTGCCTTTAAATAGCAGAGCCTTTGTAATCATTACTACTGAATTTTAGCTGTGAACAGAGAGTGAAGAAGAGCACATTGTATTTGAACCTTTTTTTGGCGAATCAATAAAGAAGTGGATTGAGTTTTGTTAACCTACTGTAGTCTATTTTCGAGTGGATTCAGTGAGAGGGAAAGGGCCCACCTTCCTCATAGAATCCCCTCTATTTTTTTTTTTTAGATTAACTGCTTTGATTTGGATAATTGATCTATTTAGCATTTCTAGCATATATCTGTTGTTATAGTCAGTTCTTTTCTATTTAATGCGCATCTGTGTGTCTCACGAGAATTAGAGTAAATTGTTCGATACTACTAGAGAATTGCTTTCCTTTCCTGCATTAGATTTAATCTCTGAAAACAAAAGTGTGAATTCCTTTTCTGTAGTTAAGTAGGTTTCCTTTCAGCAAGTAGCAAAACATTTCTTTCTGCAAAAGTAAAATAGAAAGTTAGAATAGATTAGATAATCCATGATTCTTATGCACCCATCAGTTCAGGATTTCATTCATGCATGTGTGATTTCAATTCTGTAGAAGCTCCAGCTGTGTCATCTCCCTGTGTTAAAATTCAACCTTTCAATTTGGTTTCTTACTGCAACTTGAATAATGCTGCTTCCATAATCTAGCATAGACCGTGCACAATTATCTTGAAATACCAAAACTTCCATGGGTTTGACAATTTATATTGAACACCTTAATTATCTATTTAATTAGACAATTAAAGTGCCCAACATTTTGGTGCCGTTGCCGGGGAAGATAATTATAGATTTTTGTAAGCACATTAGTTTTCTTTTCTCAGGAATGAATAGTTTGCATGAATTGAGGAACAAGAGGATGTATTCCCAAAAATACTAACCCTACAGGTACCAGAGGACGTGGAGGAAGGAACCCTGCACTGGGAAGACCAACCTTTGTTGATGATATTATAGCCAGAGCAGATTCTTCTTCAAGATCTATCTTCCTCCCTTCAAATCCTCCAAGGAGACAAATTCCTCAGTCATCAGAACTGCCCCAGTCTGAAACATCGCTTTCATCAAGGGCTGAAGCTAAAAGTTTGTAACCAACAAATCAACAAGCAACACTGAAGAATATTGAAGATCAAGGAAGTATAGCTCGGCCAAGAGAAAGACCAAAAGAAGTTGTTTATCAGATTAACGGACAAATAGTCACTAAGGAGGAGTGGGACACTTACCATATTGAGTGGAGAGAGAGAGAAGCCATGGGAAATCAAGGAGATAATGAAGAGGAGTTCAACTGAGAGGATCCACAAAACAATGAAGATTAGGTAAATGATGAAAATACTATCTCTACCTTGGTTTTTACTATTACTAATATTCCTACAAGGGGGATAGCTACTATGAAGAACATACCTCTTTCAGACCTACCAAATTTCCATGGATTGTCTAAGATCCAGATGAGTTTCTGTTTGAATTTGATATTCTGTGTAGAAGCTATGACTACACTACTATTTTGCAGAAACTTAAACTGTTTCCAGCCACATTGAAGGGAAATGCGTTAAGATGGTTCATGAGCCTTGGAGGAGAGAATATCTCAACATGGGTATAGCTGAGGCATCTTTTCCTGAACAAGTACCAAGACTATTGTCGAACAACGGAACGAAGGGAGGAACTGTTCAAGATGTCTCAGAAAGAGGATGAGACCCTTGAAGATTTTGTAGAGCGACTCCGGTACAATCTACAAAGGTCTGGACATCCAGATGTGAGTAAGGACATTCTGAAAACTATTTTTCTAAAAGGGGTTAGAGATGATCATTTAGGCATGCTGAATATGCTTGGTAAGGGAGATATATCTAAGGAATCCTATGAATACATTGTAAATCTTTGCAAGAGATGTTCTCGAGGAACTACAAGAAATAATTCAGTTACCGAGGATACCACTTTTTCAAGGGTACATAAATCAGCCAATGGAGGGGCAACAAGAGAAGAAATAAGTAATCTATTAGAAGATTTCAAAACAGAAATGATTAACTCTTTTTCTTCACAAATTGATACTCTGCAGATTAAACAAAAACAAGCAGAAGTAGAAAATGCATTGTCCATTTTCTGTCCAAAGTGCAGAGACAAACATCTGAAAATGGAGTGCCCACTGAATAGTGTTCAGGTATGTCTTATTTGTGAATTGGATCATCCTACTGACAAATGTCCCTCTTTACCAGGTGTAAAAGAATCAATGAAGGTGACTAATGAGGAAGCAAAGGCTCCCTATCTAATTACACAAAGAAGACAATGGCAGCCAAGAGGCCAAGGTATGAACTCTCAATTCTCTCCTGTAGCACTTAATTATTGGAACAATCAGCTACCCTATGGCCAGATGAATGCTTCCCCTCCAAATCCAATTCTCCCTCCTTATTAGGATCCCAATGCATGGTTACCTATGCCCCAACAACAAAGTCACCATGGGAAATGGAACCCATATTGGAGAGGCCCTCAACAACAAATTAGCTATCAAAACCATCAACTGAACCTCTATCAACAACAGTTCCAACCCTAGTATCAGCAGCAACAGCTGCGGTTACCTCCCAATGCCCCATAGAACAATCCTCCCTTACGACCTTAGATGCCTATGTAACCTAACCCAAATCCCAATAATAAGGCTGTTCAAAATATTGATATATATAATGTGCCAGCTCTATCTATTACTCCTATGCCTTGTGATGAGATAAAATTAAGATCAAGGAGAATAGTCGAGCCCATTATTGAAGATGATCCATATTCAGAATCAAACAAGGAATTAGGGGAAAAACCATATGTTGATACAAAAGAAATTGACCAACCTATTAAAGAATCAACAGATCCCCCATTCCCTGAAAGACCGGAAATTACCAAAACTGTGGAATTTCCATCCTTCAATCTCTTAGGAGAATTGCAAAACCTGCATGTTAACATTCCACTATTGCAAGTGATTAGAGATGTCCCTATTTATGCCAAGACTTTGAGAGATATCTGTATCAGAAGACTTGGAAGGAAACCTAGGGACCCCCTCATAGTGCATGTAGTGGGGGACTTGTCTAAACTAATGCTAGGCAAAACCCCACCTATTAAATATGGTGACCAAGGAAACCCTACAGTCACTGTCAAAATTGGAAAAGCACCTATTCCCCATGTGTTAGTTGACTTAGGGGCAACAATTAATATTGTTCCAATAGAAACTACACAATTGCTGCAACTCAGAACGCAAGTCCGACCTACTCCTACTGTTTTGGAATTAGCTGATCGTTCCACCATCAAACCAGAAGGAGTAATCAATGATTTAGTCATTTCAGTTGATTCATGGGAGTATCCTGCTGATTTTGTCATTTTGCAACCCAAAACTCATATGGGGGGCCACCCTCTAATTCTAGGAAGACCATGGTTAGCTACAACTGATGCTTTCATTGGTTGTAGATCTGGTTCCATGACCATCTCTGATGGTTATGACACAAAAAAACTTACTCTATATCCTCATGCTACACCCTGTATGGAACCCGAAAATTATTTATGGGTGGACATTAAGGATGAAAGTGCTCTACCTGTGTTAACCATAGGAAGAGCCTTGAGTTTCAAAGATGAGACAGAGGATGAGTTGATCAATTGCTTTATCTGTGACACCTCTACTGTTTTTTTTTTTTTTAAGTAAAAAGGGAAGAACCTGTTTATATTAACGTTGGAGAGTTACTGAGTCTGTTTACGATGCCAGCTGTCCCGCCTAAGTAGGAAACTGAGATAGCTGAACATTCTATGCCATGTGTTTCCAAGCAAACAAAACTATCAGAGTGCTGTCTTGCCCGAAGGAAACCAGGACGCCTTGCCATTAAGTTCAGACTGTGTACTAAAAACCTAGTTGCAACATGACTATGATCTAATTGGGCTAAAACCTTGTTCGGAAACAAAAAAGGATTGCTAACTAAGAACATCACTGGACCTTTTAACCAACCGACTTGTCCTCATCCCCGTGCCTTTGCCATCCTGCAGGAAACGCGTAATCTTGCGCGCATGTAGGGCATTGCCTTTTCGGGAGAGTCCTGGAGTGTGCAACAAACATCATGTTGAGTCGATGGTCGATTCGAGCGATGCGAAATATCTGATCGTCCAGCATGCTCCGCATGTCAAAGATTAGTGCTAGGTATCCCAGATTGGTGAAAGGATGCTGGTCCTGCCAATTACCCTCAACAGAGGCTAAGGGAAATGGCCTCGTTTCTCCTTCACTTGCATGTGCTTCACTGTCTTGATGTATTTCCCGGTTGATTAGTTGAGTTGCCTCCTCCAGAGGTGCACCAGTGGGTGGATCATTTTTTCCTTTTGCGCAGGATAGTGTCTCTTCCTCAACATAGCAGGTGGTGAATTCCTTTGTTGGGCGAGTTGCACTGGAGCCAAGTTGTTTTTCCGAAGGTGAAGTCTTGTCGGCTGTGCCGAAATTAGTGGGAGGATTCCAATTATCCGGGACGGTGAAAAGAGGGAGCTCTGGGTAGCTTTGCATGGCCTCATCCAAGGTGATCTCTTCCACGTATGCCATTGGAGGCATTCGAGGTTTCTCGGACTTCCTGTGTCTTCGTGAGGACGCCAAGGCCAACACCTGCTCGAATTTCTTTTGCCTCTTCCTGTGTGATTTGAATGTGTACCAAGATGCACCCCTGTGTGGCTTTCCTTGTGCTCTGGGAATGATGAAGAACCTGGGGATGGCCGAGGTTCCCTGCGGATGGATGGCTTTGCTCCAAAAATCCAGTGGCTCTGCAAAATCTGGCTTTGCGAAATTCAGCTTTGCATTCAACTCTGCTGTATATGAATGCCGCTCAAAGATGTCGAGGTGGGTGATAAGGAGGAGGACGATGACGACTACCATGGCCATTAAGGCTGGCCTCCTAGTGCTCTGGTGCGTTGTATTGTCCACTTGCGCGAAGGGCTTCATCTCCTAGTTGATGCTGCACGGGATCGTTCCCATTTAATTGCTGAGGGGATGGTCGCCGGTGGTTATATTAATGGTGTGGCCCGGCGTTAAACTGCGTGGCTCAGCTTTGCAATGTGGCACCCCATCCGAGGGTGACCCCTCTACTGTTACATAGAACACACCCCACCGATTGATTACAGTCTTCGACCCAATTTCCCAGGAAGAGATGAGCCCGTAAATATTTTTTGAAACTGCTGTAAATTAAATCGATTCAACTGTAACAACAAATGATGAAAAAACAACAACCGAATTATTTCCTAAAGTCAGTTCTAAAAGCATCACTATAGAAATCAAACCTGGAAAAACCCTGAACATCAATCCCAATTTATCTATTACTGAAACTCGCCGATTGATGAAGTCACTAATTGAACATAAGGAAGCATTTGCATGGGATTACATGGATATGAAATGAATTTCCTTTGAACTATGCCCCCACCATATATACATCAAGGAAGAATGCCGACCCATTTGCCAACCCCAAAGGAGGATGAACCCTAATCTTAAAGAAATAGTTAAGAAGGAACTCCAAAAACTTCTCAATGCTGGATTCATCTATCCTATATCAGATAGTTAGTGGGTTTCACCATTGGTTATTGTACCTAAAAACAATGGTAAGTGGAGAGTGTGTGTGGACTATAGAGCCCTGAATAAGGCCACGCTGAAGGATCATTTCCCTTTTCCATTTATTGATCAGGTTCTAGACAACCTAGCTAGGAAAAAGTTATTCTCTTTCCTAGATGGATTCAGTGGCTATAATCAGATAAAAATTGCTCCCTTGGACCAAGATAAGACCACCTTTACCATCCCTTGGGGTACAATTTCCTACAAGGTTCTCCCATTTGGCTTATGTAATGCACCAACCACCTTCCAGAGAGTTGTGATTGGTATTTTCTCTGATATGGTGAATGACTGTATGGAGATATTCATGGATGATTTTACACCTTATGGTATTGAGTTTGATGAAGCTTTGACTAATCTAGAAAAAGTGCTCAAAGTATGTATGCAGTCTCATATTTCTTTAAGCATAGAAAAATGCCATATGATGTTGAGAAAAGGTGTGGTGCTGGGACAATTCATTTCTTATGCAGGAATTCAGGTAGACCCAGCCAAAATCCAGGTAATTTTGGACATTCCAACTCCATAATAAGTTTTTTAGGGCATGATGGATATTACATGAGATTCATTAAATATTTTTCCAAACTTACCTCTCCCTTGTTTTCCCTATTAACAAAAGATGTTGACTTTTGTTGTACTATCAATTGTGAATTGTCTTTTACAGATCTGAAACATAAATTATCCACAACTCCCATTTTGAGAGGACCCAATTGGGCTTTGCGTTTTCACATTTATTCAGATGCCTCAGACACTGCAATTGGTGCAGTAATAGGGAAAGAAGAGGACAAAGAAACCTATGCTATCTACTATATCAGCAAGAACATGGCTCCTACTGACTTAAATTATACAATTACTGAAAGAGAATTCTTGGCAGTAGTTTATGCAATCAATAAATTCAGGCATTATGTCACTGATTATCCTACTTTTATTCGTACTGATCATACAACAATTAAATATCTGATGAATAAACCTATTACTAATGCTAGAGTAATAAGATGGTTGTTATTACTTCAAGAATTTGACATCACTATAGTAGATAGACCAGGGAAAGAAAATGTGGTTGCTGATTTTCTCTCAAGACTGCATATAAATGATGATAATTCACCATTAGATGATTCTTTTCCAGATGAACATTTGTTTGCAGTATCTGCTCACTCACCTTGGTATGCATACATTACTAATTATTTGGTTGCAGGGAAGGTACCTCCACATCTATCTCCAAGAGAAAGAAGGAAAATCATTCAGAAGAGTGCTCGGTATAGTTGGATAGAGGGATACCTTTTCTACACAGGCCTAGATCAAGAAATCAGGAGATGTGTGAGAGATGATGAAGTTTATGATCTGCTCAAAGCTTGCCATGATGGCCCTTGTGGGGGTCATTTTTCTAATAAAAGGATTGGCCATAAAATTTTAAGGATGGGCTATTTTTGGCCCACCATATTTCAAGATGCCAAGAAGTATGTCCAGGCCTGTGACAGTTTCCAACAAATGGGTCAGCCAAATCATAGGGATGAGATGCCTCTCCAGCCTCAATTAGTGTTAGAGCCTTTTGAAATATGGGCCATGGACTTTGTAGGGCCCATTAACCCACCTTCTAATAAAAAATTCTATATATTGGTGTGTACAGATTACATGACCAAGTGGGTGGAGGCAAAAGCACTCATCAGGGCCTTAGAAGAAGCTGTCTTAGCATTCTTGTTTGAAGATATCTTTGTTAGGTTTGGAATTCCCAGAGAATTAATAACTAATGGAGGACCCCCTTTCACATCACATAAGTTTGAAGCCCTACCCAGTCAATATCATGTTTTACATAGAACAACTTCTCCATATCATCCACAAGGTAATGGCCAAGTAGAAAGTACCAACAAAGTCATAGAAACTATTCTTACTAAGACAGTGAGAGAACATCATAGGGATTGGTCTGATAGATTTCATGAAGCTCTATGGGCTTATCGAACTACTTGGAGGAACACGACTGGTTTTTCTCCTTATGAGCTTGTATATGGAAAAAGCCCCGTTTTTCCCATTGAATTCGAAATCAAAACCTTAAGAACTGCATCAACAGTTAACCTCGACTTGACTATGGCACAAAAGGCTAGACTGCAACAGCTCAATGAGTCTGATGAAAAGCGTTTGGACGCTATTCATCAAACCACAGTGATTCAACAACAAAGAACAAAATGGCATGACTGAGTCATCAAGAAGAAATTATTCCAAAAAGGGGATTGGGCTCTGTTGTATGATTTACGCTTTAAAGAATTTTAGGGTAAGTTGCATACATGATGGCTTGGACCTTATGAGGTAGACACTATTTTTCCCAATGGGACAGTTAGGTTAATTACTATTGATGGATCCAATACACAGTTATATGCAAATGGTCATCGCTTGCGCCTGTATCATCGTCCACTTTCCAAAGAAGAATTCAAATCTAGATGTATAGATGATACAAATTACCACTTTTTGGAGGGAACAGAGCTTTCTCCTTCCCTTTATAATCCTTAGAAATTTTCGTTTTCAGATAAAACCTTGTATATAAATAAAATCTGCAATTTTTTTTTTTTTTTTTTTTTTTTGTTTTTGTTTTTGCCAATTTTTTTGTTTTCTTTTCTTTTAATGAAATTCAGGCTGGAAGGGTATCTGACAGTTACTTGTGTGTAGATGGATTGATGAAACACAAGGTAGACTAAAGCAGAAGGAGCCGAAGGATTGGTTTTTGGAAGTTGAAAAACTTCCTAAAAACTAAGTATTTCTGTGTTCGAGCCGATTTACATGTTGTTACACACTTTTGGCTGATTTCCATGCTGTTACAGACTTTTGGCCGATTTACATGCTGTTACACCCTTTTGGACGATTTACATGCTGTTACACCCTTTGGTCAGTTTACATGCTGTTACACCCTTTTGGCCGATTTACATGTTGTTACACCCTTTGGCTGGTTTACATGCTGTTACACCCTTTTGGCCGATTTGCATGATGTTACACCTTTTCTCGACTCTTTTGCCTTGCATGCTTACACCTGTTCCCGACTCTTTTGCCTTGCATGCAGTTCCACCTAATGTGACAGTTCTGGCCAAACTATCTACCGATACACCTATTGCTATCATTCCTTTTGGCTCTTTTCTTAGCATTCCTTCCATTTCTACATATGGCAACATCGTTGTTTTGTCAAATATTTTCGCCATTTTTCAAAAATTACTTTATGCTCTCTCTGTCCCACAAGGGCCGCTTCATCATTGCTTAACTCCACATCCGCAAATTTCTAACTGTTCAACCACATAAAGGACTCCACTTATGCTCCACTTTTCATATCATCATTTCTCACGTTCGTGAGCAATCTCTCATTATTATAGCCATTCCACGCAGATCAAATGGCGGTTGGATAGTGCAATTACTTCGACAGATTGGTTCGTGCGGTAAGTTATGAGGTACAATTACTAAACCTACATGTCCAAGTGATGTAAGATATGAAAGCAAGTTTCAATGCCTATTTTTTGGTTGTCCTAAATTCATTGCACCA
>ML778899.1:460626-507196 GCA_009831015.1 Picea engelmannii | reverse complement strand
TCATTTTATAAACACCTCCACCACCTTTTTGACCACGCTTATTTTTGCTGAGACACTGTGTTCTTTATGCAATCCTCGTTCAAACATGCTGTGACTCTGGTGAGGTGTTGGTTTCTCCTCCTTTGTGACTGTTAAGACTCTAAAAGACGTCATGGGAGGATCAACTGTGAGATATGAGATGAAAAATGTGGATGTGTTGCTGCTACACCCAGATGTTTACCAAATTTTTCTACAGGCCGGATGGATTCCTTATTTCAAGAAGATGCAGAGGTTTAACGAAGCAGAGGTGTTGGAGTTCAGCCAGAATCTTACAAAAGGGTATTCAATAGTGAACAGGGTGAGAATTCCAGTGACAAAGGAATATGTGGCTGCCGTTACAGGATTGCCCATAACAGGAAACAAGTGGTTTAGTAGAAAAACACATATTCCCAAACCAGAGCAGGATTTTCTCATGAAAAATGACCATGTGCAGACCAAGGGCTGAGGTGTCGATGTCAATTCTTTACCAGCACCCTGGGGGAAAGTTACAAAATTTATCAAAAGGTACATTACCTATGAAGGAGGATGCCAAGTTGTTTATTTTTCTGACTTTATCATACTATCCCATTTAAGACATTAGAAATTAATCAACATGCCTTATTATATTATTCAGTCTTTGCATAATATGGCTTAGTTCGTCAAACGATCGAAGCACCCCATGAATTGTCTTTCCAATCATAGACTCATAGGCTTGTTGATTCATAGAGGAATGGGACTCCATCATGACCCATTACCTGAAGTTCCTGTGCCATCTATTGTGCCTACTGCCATAGCCAACCCTGAACAACCCATTTATGCACCTGCTGTTACAGCCAACCTAGACCAGTCAACTACTGCACCTGCTAATACAGCCGACCCAAAACAGTCAAGCCACGTGTCCTCAACTGCACCAGCAGTTGAAACCTCGACTGTAATTCCCAGAAAGTCAACTCTGAATACCAAACACAAAATCAGAAGCACCTCTCACACAACTCAGAAACACCTCAACAGTATTCAACTAGTGCAACTTAACCCTATTCATATAGATGTGATTGATCCTCATGAGCCTCAGTCCTTGGCTGCAACAGAGGTTGTTATAGAACTTGATCCTACTCCTAAAGCCAAGAAAAGTACAACTCTTGCCCCTATTTCTGCTTTACCGAGGAAGCGAACTAGGTCAGAAAAGTTAATTGCAACAGAAGTTCAGGCCCCCATTGTAACTGACAGCATGGAAACTACTTCTACTGTTGAGCCAACAATAACTCAGAATCCTTCTATTGCTGCAACAACCGTTCAAACCCCTACTATCAATGCCACTGAATTGCCTCAGAAAATAAAACATCGATCTAGAAGGAAATCTTAGAAAGATATCGACAAAGTTGCTGCGACAGAGTGTCCTAATCTTGCTAATACTCAGACACTTCAAGATTTTGATATCAATGATACAAATCTAAGTGAAAGGCTAACTGATTTTATGGAGGGATGAATTCCTGGTTTCACCTTGCGCAAGGAATTCCAAGACACTATTTCATCCTTGTCGGCATAATGTCGATGAGTTGCACCAGAATCATCGACTCTGCTAGATGATTATGTACATCATTCATCAGGTGACGAGGTACAGATATTACCATACCCTAGTATCTCAAAATTTCCTCATTGTATGGTTGTTGAAGAACTCCCTACTTCTTCTCGCTTGATTAGCGAAGAACACCCTCCTTCTCCTGAACCTAAAAGGAGATATTCTGTTTTTATATCTACTTTACCGAAAAGGAGAACTAGATCAACAAGACTTGCTGAAGCTATAGTTGGATGGACAAATATAGAGAAAGTAGTGTCCATTCTTTGCCTATTATCCTCAATTGTTAAAAACGAGGTTGTTACACAAGAACCGGTCTCTTCCCCAAAATTAGCTGTCACACAAGAACCATTTGACCAGGAAGAGGCTATCACACAAGAACCAACTGACCAGGAAGAGGCTGTCACACAAGATCCAATTGACCAGGAAGAGGTTGTCACACAAGAACCAACTGACTAGGAAGAGGCTGTCACACAAGAACCAGTCATGCCGGATGTAACTGTTACAAAAAAACCAGTTACATAAACTAGTGCCACTTGCTAAGCTATTTGCTTAGATTGAAAAGAAGATACAAAGTATTGAGAATGACAAAATTGCTGAACTAAGGAAAGAAAATGACCACCTCAAAGCACAGTTAGATTCCCTAACCAAGGAATTGTAGGTTTCTCAACAAAGGAACTCAAGGAATTCAACTTTGGGAATATTAGCTCAGGCAACAACTGTTATGAAGGAAAATGAAGAGCACATGTGCTACCACTGTGGTGATATTTATTTTCATGCAAGATGTAAAATTGTCAAAGTACCAATGAATGGATAGGCCGAGGAACCAGGCAATTTCTCAGTAAAAATAGAATGTGACCTTACTGTTCCATAAGAACCAGTAAGCCAGAGGAGATCTCGACGTCATAAAGTAGCTGCTGGTTTACCAACAACTTTAAAACAAACACCTCTGTTACACTTACTAGCCATAACTCTAGAAACTCAGACTGCTTCTGTTCTTAAAGACAAAGCAACACAGACACATTTTTGAAAATAATAGATGTTGGGGGTACACATAGGTTTTTCCAATACTGGAACTTAGTGATTGTCTTAGCAATTTTGCACTGGAGGAGTCACCTCCTTAACTCAGACTCACTATCAGGATTGAATGAGATTTTCATGAGGACATGCAATGTTTTCAGTTGGGGGGCATGTTAGGACCCAAAAATGTCCCTTTTTCACCATCTCTTTTTCTCATTCAACCTTACCAATTCTATGCTAAATGCCTAATAATTGTTGCTAAGACCCTTTTTCCCAAGGTATGCATCATTAATCTTGTTTTTATATTTTATTCACTTTAACATGTTGGATTGGTAGCATTTCTCATATTTTACCCATGAATATTCAAACTAATGATTAAACTATGTAGAACAACCAAGTCTTAAAGAAAGATCGCTGCTGTTACACAAGGCTGTTACAACTGTGCACCAACTCTGCATGTTGTTACACGACTATAGCAATTGCACACCCTTTTTGGAAGCTGCTACACCTGTTGCAACAAATATCCACCGATCTTGGAAGTTGGTCCCTCATGCAAATTCGAATCATGAAGACTGATCCTCAAGGCTTTTACACGCTTTGGTTCACATTGATGATGAAGATAATTTAACAGATTTTGTAACAGATTTTGTATATCATATGAGCAGCTTGAGAATCTTCGATTCTCAAAGTTGTTCTGAGTCCGTTTTCAACTGAATAACTCTGCCTTTAAATAACAGAGCCTTTGTAATCATTACTACTGAATTTTAGTTGTGAACAGAGAGTGAAGAAGAGCACATTGTATCTGAACCTTTTTTTGGCGAATCAATAAATAAGTGGATTGAGTTTTGTTAACCTACTGTAGTCTATTTTCGAGTGGATTCAGTGAGAGGGAAAGGGCCCACCTTCCTCACAGACTCCCCTATGTTTTTCTATTTTAGATTAACTGCTTTGATTTGGATAATTGATCTGTTTAGCATTTCTAGCATATATCTACTGTTACAGTCATTTCTTTTCTGTTTAATGCACATCTGTGTGTCTCATGAGAATTAGATTAAATTGTTTGATACCGCTGGAGAATTGCTTTCCTTTGCTGCATTAGATTTAATCTCTGAAAACAAAAGTGTGAATTCCTTTTCTGTAGTTAAGTAGGTTTTCTTTCAACAAGTAGCACAACGTTTATTTCTGCAAAAGTAAAATAGAAAGTTAGAATAGATTAGATAATACAGGATTCTTATGCACCCATCAATTCAGGATTTCATTCATGCAAGTGTGATTTCAATTCTATAGAAGCTCCAGCTGTGTCAGCAACATGTGTTAAAATTCAACCTTTCAATTTGGTTTCTTACTGCAAGTTGAATAATGCTGCTTCTGTAATCTAGCATAGACTGTGTACAATTATCTTTCAATAACAAAAATTCCCTGGGTTTGACAATTTATATTGAACACCTTAATTATCTATTTAATTAGACAATTAAAGTGCCCAACAACTTTTGGTCATTGGTCTATCAAAATTGATGTTTACAGTTAAATGGGGGCTGACTGTATCGTCAAACTGGGTGAAGCCATTTCGCCTTAGTAATCCCTCCCAATTATCACCGATTCGCGATAGGTGAGAAACCAATAGTATCTTAACGAGCCCGTGATGAAACAAACTCGACAAAGAATTCATGCTCTGACCCTTATAACGCTTAGAAATTTTGTAAAGGCTCATTAACAGGTAAAATGGAATATTCAACTCAAACCCTTTGAAAATCATAAGCAACCGAATGTGATACAGAAAAACCATCCCATATCGGCCTTCACATGTGACAAATTGTTTCAAAATTAAAATGAGATTGTGCCATATAGGTTTTAGAAAAGCAATGGGAATACCTTTTGTACAACAAGTGGATTTGCGGGAAGCCATGAATAAAATCCATGGGACATCCTCTATTTTAGCGTTCTTAAACCACCTCCCACCTTTTAATGGGAGTCTTGTCACCTTGCTTATGAAATCCTTTTCCATTTCCAAATGTACATCCCCGACCTTGGCCCTAAAACCGTCAAAAGTCTGTGCAAAGGCCCATGCAACCTGGAGATTGTAGCCTTTGAACTTCTTGAGGAACACATCCCACCCATGAGCTTTCAGGTCGTCTATGGCATCATCATGGGACAAAAAAGCTTGGCATCCATTCGACTCGATATGAACCACAAGTGCCATTTATACTGTGAAAAGGATACAAAAAATATCACAATGGATAGGTTTAGGTTTCTAATGAACGAGCAACAGAGAGAGGTATAAGCGGACTGTGATGGCACGAAAAAATGAAAGGTTTGGGGACTATCATAAATCGAAAAAAAGAGTTGGGGAAAACAAAAAAAAACCCAGAGGTCTCGTGAAACAATGAACCATTTCTCACAATGAGTGCCAAACCCTTCAGAGTACAAAACCCCATACACATAATGAATGGTCATCATTAATATTCATGCTAACAAGGTGAATTGAAAACGTAGGTACAACACACCTGTACCAATTTACATGAATGCTGATATGACTGTTGAATTTATGAAAACCATATCAAATGTTAAGCCAACGTTTTAATGCATTCGACCATTTCACAAATTAATTCAATCAATTAACTATAGAACCAATGAAGTCACGATACCCACAATAATACAAATATTTTGATAGTGGATTAATTAACAAGTTCATAAGACTTGAGTTTTAACCATATATGGGTGCCTTCAAAGAGGCATTTCTAAGGTAAAAGATATGAAACCAAGACCAAGTTCCATATTTAAATTCAGGCTTATAGTCATGAATTTAAAACAAAACAAATGAAAATGCAAACGAAAAAACTCAATAAGGTAAGCTTAAGCCAATCATCACCTCGAAACTTAGAAACATAAATATATACAAACAGAAGGTGATGACAGCTACATAGAGATATAATCTCTTTGTGGGAAATTTGATTGTGATAATAATCGAAAATTACTGGTGGCTGCCAACAAGTAGATAGGGTGGTTATTCGGATGGGTCTTGCTACTCACCATATATTTGAGTAGCACCTCTCTGTACAATTGTCTCTCTTATCCAAATACATGAATAGTGGCATATGACATATCCATCTACATGGTTTCCTTCAATTTCGTGGCCCACGACTTGGAAAATAACATGTCAAATTTAGGGGGTATATCGGCCACAACCACATCCATAACCAGATTCTTAGAAGGGATTTGGGACAACAATACAACCAAATCTTTGATTAGACCCAAACATTTCACTTTCCTTGAATCAAAAGAAAAAATATCCTTATAGGACCTGGTGATGTCCAAACCCAACTCGTCCATGATCACCTTGGGCATGAGATTGTGCGATGCACCCGAATCTAGCATGGCGTTATGCAAAGTCATGTCATAGACCTTGAGGCTGACATAGAATGGGGGAACATCCTCAGTATTTCCTATTTCATCCACACACAGACCAAACAAAATGACAGGGTGGTCATCCTGGATGTTCAGGGTGTCGGGAGTCTCTCCCATCTTTAACATTTTAACAATATGAACCCAATATTCTCCTTTCTTGATGAGATCGTTGAAAGGGATGGAGATTTTAATCTTGGCCATTTTGTTCTCAAATTTAAAGGTTGGGGGGGGATTTTTATACCTCCTTGACGCCTGTCTCCTGACTTGTTTCTGGTGCTTTCCTTAGAACCTCCTCCTTTGACTTTCCTTTTTCAGTCGCATCCTTGGTCGGTTGTCTTTCTTTGGTCATCTCATGGAAGGGGTGTTCACTTGAGGTTCCCTTATGTGATTCTTCTGCTGAGTTTCTGTAGATGCCTTTCTACTCATAATGTGTTATTGATTTTGGAGTTGCATGATGGCATTGTGATAACCCTTCCCGAATTCCTTTGTTTCCCATGACAACACGTCATCAGTATCCAACATAATATCGTCATTTTCGCTCATGTATTTATCATGTTATCCCTTTTCCAAGAACAAACATGTGTCCGTGTCATCGCAAAAATGCATTTGATCTTCAATCATGTGATCAAAATCTTTGTCGGTGTAATTGTTTTAGAATGAGGGCCTTATTTGTTGGTCTCCCTGGTCTCTCTGTTCCCTCTACTTGATCTACGGGATCAGACCTCTTCTAAGGTTCTGATTTCTAGGATGGAGTTCATGTTGTTCTTGGGCAGCGGGCTTGTTTCCCATGAATATTCTTTCCATCAACTTCTCCATCGTCTTCATCATTAATTCAAACTTTTCCTCCAAGGGTCAAGAAGTCAATGGCTGTGCATCTCCTTGGGGTTTCTTCCCACCTCTGTTGAAGCTTTGTTTGATCTTTCATGACGCCATCAGGTTTACCTCAAATTTGATTTCATCACTCATCATGGCGTCTAAATTAGCAGATCTTCTCTCCCTGAACAACAAGGTGAAATCATTGTCAAAGGAGTCAACGTATCGAAGCTACGCACCCCTGGGAGGCAGCTGGACTTCTGCGGTAATTGAGCTGTAGAACCTCATGAAACGAGCCAAGAACTCTTGCACCATCTCCTCTGACGCTCTCTTCATATTGTTTTACTGCGTCGATAGCTGCAAAGGATTCTTTTTGTCTCCCCATCTAGCAATGAATGATGTTTCAAATGCGATGAAGTTGGGGATGCGTGCTGCTTGGAGGGCCTTGAACCACTTTCTAACCTCCCTCGAAAGAGTCTACGCGAACAACCTCATCTTCATGTCTTCATGATCCAAATATTCTAGATCAACACAATCATTGAACCAATCCAGGTGCTTTTGGGCAGAGGAGTTTCCTTTAGCATCATATAGCTTGATCCTCTGGTTGTAGTTCTGGGGCAAATCCTGCAGTTGGGCTGGAAGGGCAAGAGGAGCGAATCTAGAAGCAATTTATCTAGGGGGGTTTGGGATTTGCGGAATGTTCTGAGCGTGGACTATGGAATCTTGCATGCTTCTGTTTGGTATCAGATATTTAAACCTCTTCTCATAGAAGACTATATCATCTAGGCTGGTTTCTGATTTAGACCTGAACAAGGTTTGTTTGAACAGGGTGTCAAAGTCGAGGTTGTCAATAGTTTGCGCACCGTCTTTAGGTAAGGACAAGCTTCTGTCCAGGTAATAGAATAGGTATATCACCTACTCCCTTGCCCTGCACAAAAGTTTCTCAGGATCACACACGAGCTCTATAGGGTTCAGGTCAGGATTGGCTCTGGTATAAATTGTCTTTGGAGCTAGGGTTCCTGAGTTGTGCTACTCTGTGCTACTGGTCTCTTTAACTGGAGTCACCAGGGTAAAGGTTTTAGCTAATATAGATGTTTGGCCCACTGTTACCCTCATGGGTCTAAACTATAACTTTAGTCATTCTCCCAGGTAAAGTTTCATTCAATTTCATCCCCAACAATGATGCCAAAATGTTAGCGCTTTGTAAACTTCATTCGTCTGAGAAAACGAATGACATAGGCAACCTACAATCCAACTTTAAGGCTAGAAAGTAGCCTTTACGACCTAGAGAGGGCTCTCTCCAAGACTTTGTCTCTGTATAGGTTATGGCTTTAAATTGTCGGCTAGATTTAAAACTTTTGTACAATATTTCTGGTTCTATTGGTGAAAGAAAGAAAGACCTTGGGCTATGGAGTCAATTTAGGAAAACGAGAGAAACAAATGACTTGGTGACTAAACTTGAGAGGATAAAGGCTAAGTAAGCAATAGTCTTTTAGTTAAAAATTGTTGTGTGTGGTGAGAGAAAAACACATGAAGCAACTCACAACACCGCTGGGGATGAATTTAGAGTTCACTTAGAAGAAACACAGTCGTCTAAATGATGAAATCTAGAGCACTACGTGGTGAATTCTAGATTTAAATAACGTTCCGATTCAGACAAAATATAGATATAAATATAAAGAACACAGGAAAGCACATACATAAAGAGATATTACAATACATCAAATTGCTACCATTATAATCTTTTCGTCAAAGTTTCATGACCTTTGCATTAAGTTTCAATTGAGTTCGAAAGATACATTCAATAGTCATTGTCTACACTATTTTTCCAACCAACCTGGCTTACATTGAAAAGACTAAATATATAGACAAGGGTGTGCCGCTCAGGCTAACATGCTCTCTAACTACTATCCCTAGAAATTAGGCTATGACTATTCTCTACTAGATGACTCTTCATATGGCACTTTATTAAAAATAGAAACTGACTGTACTCTATCACACAATAACCAATGTCTTTGCCATGACAGTTTCGTCATTAACAAGATTTCATTATTAGGGAGTTACGTGTCAATGATTATCCTTTGACATGGTATCTAGATGATAAAGTGCTCTGTCAGATTCATACCACCCATTGTAACGACCTTGATTTTTTCCACGCAATCATTTGCTGGAGCGTGCATGTGGTGGGTAACCCCAGATTATCGTAGGTGTTTCCAATATGACAACAACATCTAGGGGACACCACCTTTATTGAAACTGTCATGTGTCCAACATACGCCTGCCCTTTTTAATAGATGGGTCTCCAGCATGCGCATTGTATGCTTTCCACGTGGGTACCTATCAAAGTCCCTACTTCCCGGTAGGAAACATGACATGGGGAGACAAAATCTGCACCATGTTTGAGAAGACAAAAACGAAGTCTGTCGATCATGCTTCTAGCCTTGTCTGCAATTTTGATATCTGAAGCATTCTCTTGAGAGACCAATTGTGCCTTTTCATATTCATTACTTGTCTTTGCAAAACTACGTTCCCTTTCATCCTCTTCTACGCACTGGCTAGAGCTGCGCAAACATTTTCCAGGGCCATACCACATTTCTTGAAGTTCTTTGCAAATATCTCTTTCGACATCCTCTGTGCTTCGCGTAGCTGGATGATTGTGTCTTGCGCTTCCCTGAGCTGCCTCTTGATCTAAGTTGCGTTTCCCTCTCGGCCCTGTGATACTGATGCCTCGAGGGTCTTCTCTGCTAATTGCTGTCTCAGCTCCCTATTCTCCTGGTATAGCTAAAAAATAACGAGCTGTGATTGCTTTAGCTACTGTGATGGTTTGCAAATATCCATTCCTTCAGTGTCTATCCTTCTCCTTTTGCTGTAGGTTTCTCGACATGGACCTTCGACAGGTTCCAACTGAATGGCGCGCATGAGTAATTCTTCGATGATTGGATTTGCATGCGACTCACTAAGGACTTGGGCCTCCCTGGTCTCTTTGTTCTTCGTTGGCTTGCCCCTCTTCCGGGGTATCGACTATTGGGGAGATGGGGATTCCAATGTCTTTCCTCCCTTCGCATTCCTTCCTATTTCCACCTCCACGTGGTGGGATGTTACTTTTCCCATGGGTGAAAAGGAATCTCCTTTGGGGGTCCCTGGGGATGCTGGCTGTGAGAAGAAATGAATCACAGTTTTCTCCCAATCGCCTCAACTCCTCAACTATCAGTAATTTGATTAGCGAGACGTGAGATAGTTTCTTCTTCGGCTGGTTTGCTTCCATTTGGACGTTGTCCGCCATTTCTTGGAGGCTTTGGTGAAAGAAGAATGACATGTTCAATGGTCTCCTTCCCATGAAATGAAACAACAATCTAATGTGATGTGGGTTTATTCTATCAGAACTCCCTTCACAGGTGAAATATTTTCTAATCGCTCTCAGGAGCTTCCGAAAAGGCTCCCGCAAATATCTACTTGGAACACCTGCTTCAAATTTCTAATTTAAACAATCTGGTTTGATGAAATACTTCTAGCATAGTGCATCCAAAGGCATGCCTTTAGACCACATTTCACCAGGTGGAGGAATTTCCGTTGTGGCTGACAAAGTTTCCTTCGTTACCTGGAAAGTGATTCCTGCAATTACTGCGTGAAACCCATTAAATATGAGTGCGAACTGTTCCGCTAGTTTCACGTTGAATCCTTGGATTTTCCTACAAAATACCATGCACTCGACATGTTCAAAATATTCCCTGACATCCGGATCTTCATTTACCAACATCAAGTTTTGAGGTTCGGGCCCCACATTTCTGCTACTTCGCGCACCTTTCCTTATGTTCTGGGATGTTTCCATGGTGCAACGCGTATTTGTTTTGCATGTGGTGGATTTAGCATGGACCCAAGGTGGTAATATTGATTGACCTGGGTTTGTGATGCAGCTGAAGGCAAACGAATTTCCCACCATGAGAAACTCGGGGCTTGTGGGAAGAATTAGAAACAGTGCATAAACTTCGCTGGTGGAGAAAATACATGCAGAGCAACCATACTTTATAATTGGGAGGGCGAGAGATGGAATCATGCCAGGGGACACTAAATCCATGGTGACTGGAGGTTTTGAAGCAAGACGAATATTTTTTCATCACATCCGCATGACAGGTACACTTCGGGGCATGTAAAGTACAACTGGTAAGAGCTGTAGAGTATACGTGATATGAGCACCATGATTTTTCATTCTTTTTGACTTCATAATGAGCTGATAATGGTCATTGCATCTGTCTTCATGACTTATATTTAACAACTTTCCTCGACCTTTGGCACGTAAAACCTTCTCTTCTGATAGGACCCGACTCTTTGGGAAAATACCTTTACCACTTACACATGTTTTGGATTCTAACGTCCCTTTCCGACTCCAAGGGACAATCGACCACTTGCTGACTTTGACCCATTCATTTTTCGGTACCTGACCTCACACGCTTTGACACATGAACCATGAATCGACTAAGACTAACTCTAACTGAAAAAATGACGATGCTAACAATTTCCAATTTTAATTTCTTGACAGTGTCTTAAGATATGAGGTTTTCTTGAGATCCAGTATCAAAAAGAGTATCTATATTGGTATTCTTTGAAATAACCCTTATATGGAAAAGCTCTATTCTTTCTTTTTCATGTTGAGTTTGATTGAGGCTACTACTACTTGAAGAATGTTGGAAGCAGGTCGAATCAGAAAGAAAGGCTATTTTGGGAAGAAAGGCATGCACACCTGGAAGGAAGAGTAGCATGCATGCATGCATGGAAGACCCAATGACGTTAGGGTTAGGGTTTTTGTAATACATTGTAATGGCTAATGAGCCAAAAATGTATATATATAGATACCTAGGAGGTCTAAGGGAGAGTATGGAAAAAGGAGGAGAGTTCAAGGGTTCTGTTTTATGGAGTATCAGTAACACTATTGTAATCCAATACCTTTTTTGTAAGATGTTGAGCTATATGGGGTTAGGAGGGTAGATCTTGAGGGTTAGATCACAGGATAAGGATCCCAGTGTGATCTAGTCCACCTCATAATAAGATCTTGACCCGATTGAGAACGAGTTTTAAATCGCGCGGCACTATAGTTTTGGAACTACCATAATAGAAGAGATTAAGAGCTGGATATTTGTGGACGTAGCCCAATAGGGGGTGAACCACAGTAAAGCCTATGTTATGTGATTGAATGCTTGTGTCTCTTTTACTATCTATGAGTAGATGTTATAATGATGTATGAATGAATTAATGGATCCAATTACATTATATGCATGAATGAGAATGACTGAATATTGCTTTAATAATTAGATAGAACTCTTAACACAGACTTAGGAAATCTCCATTCAGTCTTGGAATGCAACCACTTGAGTATTGAAATCACCCATTAAGACTATCTTGGGTGAGATTGCACAATGCACTCCATGTACTGCGTTGCCTTCTGGTTTACCAGGAGGGACGATAGTTTTAGAGGTTTTGTTGGATCCCTATTAGACCTGAACCTGGGTCAATCACATTAAATATATGACTTAGATAAGAAACCAACAAATGGTTTCGTTGCCAGTTGGAACAACATAGGATTGAGCGGATGAGATATGTTGAAGATCTGTTAAAAAAATGTAACATCTGCGGACGACGTGTCAAAAGAACACCGAATTTGATGACAAAAATGTGAGAGAATGCACTACTAGAAGGGGATGTTGAGACCGTGGAATCATACAAAAGCATAGATTGAAATTTGGCTAAAGACAAAGGATCTAGAGTTTGCACAGAAATATAACATAAACCCTAGAGTAACATCGTGCAAATACCTTGAGAAATATGTGTTTACTGATCTGCATGAAGTCTTTTTCTATGATTTTCCACATTTATTGTAGGAGTGGATATTGAGGTTGAAGGAAAACCACGCAAAAAATCAGATTCAACGGTTAGACTGGACCTCGGTTCAGATCGCACAGTTATAGTAGGTGAATAACAAATTCACCCACGTAGTAGATTTTTGGCTCGACATTATTGTAGCAGGATTTATAATAGAATTTGTAGTAGATACCGCAAAGTCGTATAATGCAACAGATCAACATTTTCTACATGGACCCCGAGTAAGGTACATTAGATCATTTTATACTTGTATTAAGATATTTTTCTTTAAAAAAGGTGTAATGACAATGGATTCATATAGCTAAACTTCCCTATGTGCATGGGGGAAGGGGGGAAGCACTAAAAAATAAAGGAGAAATGGAAGGAGATAAAGGAAAGAAGGAGGAATCCTTGGACCCAATCATGATGGAAAATGACCAGATCAAGCAGATCATGGCTACAACTGGAAAGACATGTAGTGGAGTACCCTACCAATACAAAGTGAACACCAAGAAGTGAGCCGTAGCCGCGAGGGAAGGCTTGGAAAGTGATGAAGAGGAGGTAGAGGATCTCCAGGTTGTGGAGAAGATTGAGGAAATCCTACACGAAACATATGAGAGGAAGACGATAGGTCCAAGAGCAGGAAGAGAAGGAAACAATCCTATCCATATTAATGTTAGTGTGGAACCCATAAACCCATGTGATACCAACACACCAAAAAGAACACCACCATTTAGACAATCGAATTTTGGGAGAAGAAAGACAACATGAAGTACATCCACACAAGGAACAACACTTGGGGGAGCCAATTCATGAATCATTAGTCAAGTATCTACACCATGTGGAGGTAGTAGTTCAACATTCAAGATGGTAAGACACGATCCCACAATCAGATTACCATAATTCAAAGAAGAAGTGTCAAATGACCCAAAGAAGCACTTGTTTATCTGTGAAAAGATCTGGCAAGACAAACAAATAATAGATGAGGACACTAAACGTGAAAAACTAGAAATCACACACTTGATTGGTATATGAGTTTAGCCATAAAAAATCCACCAGGGACAACCAGAATGATTGCAGATATCAAAAAGTTGCTGATAAATGAGTTTCAGAATCCAAGTTCAGAGGACCAATACATGAACAAGATGATAGAAATCTGACAGAAACTAGGAGAATCCATATGGGAGATTGACCAGAGATTAAACCGGCTGAAAGGAAAGTTGAAATATCTCATGTCATATATGTAGCTTAGACACATGTTTGTCAATTCACTATTACCACACTTAAAATATCCACCGCAACAACATAATTTTCAGACATAGGCAGAGTCTCTACAGGAAGCCTTGCAACTGGAAGAAAACCAATATCATAAGACATATCCAACCATCAAAGAGTTGAAGGAGTTTTTGAAGAACTTAACGTTCCATCTAAACCATAACAAAAGTAAGGACAAAAGAGAAGTCATTTGGTGTACCACTTACAGGACAAAAGGACACTATAAGAACGAATGTCCAACAGTCGCGCAGTGCATGACAATAGGAATGCCAAACCCATTACCAACAGGAGGAATATGGTGCAAAATATGTAAGACATAAGGCCACGATCCATATCACTGCACAATGATGTAGAAGTACCAGATAGTCCCAAAGAGCTCATATTGCAACTTTTTCAAGTCAGTAGGCCATGATGACAAAGACTATAGAGCCATGGATTTAATGAGAGAAAGGACATTATATGCATATAGGGTGCAGGAAGAAATGATGACCGGTCAAGCCGCACCTCAGTTTAACCAGGTACCAACCCCATACAACACTGCACAACAACAATATAATACTGCGCAAAAACCATATAACACAACACAACCATAATACAACACAACGCAACCCCACTACAATACCAGGAAGTATAACCAAGCACCTCAGTATAACATGTCTTGAGGGGATCAAGTTGGCTACAAAGGCAGAGGACGAGAAAAAGGAGGCTTTGGAAGAGGTAGAGGACCAGTGGTATGTCATAATTTTCAACAACCAGTACATTATGCAAGAGAATTTCCACTTCCTCCAACGACTTGTATGTATGGTCGTTCATCAGATCATGACATGAAAGAATGTCCTATGTTATTAGGGAAGATCTAGGAAAAGAGGAATCAGAACAAATAGAATGTTCAATGGATTTCAACAGAAGAAAGGGATGAAGGAAGAAACATCAACATAGTTACGCGCAGAGGAGCTAAAACAGGGAACGCTGTAGTAGGACAAGAGCCAGTACAACATCAATGGGTGAAGAAGAATGTCGAACCAAGGAAGTAGCTTGATGCATAGAATGAGAAGGAGACATTTAAGCAAGCTAGACAAGAATTTTTGAAGCCTGGCATTGCATTGAATTCAACTGCAAAACATAGTAAGGAAGTACCAGAGTACGAGATGCCTCCATCGTTGGATCATACCAAAGAAATGCAGCCCCTAGGACAAGTAAGTACAATCAAATAATTTTTTCAATCATGCATAAAATTACTAAACGATCTATCCTCTGTCAAAATATTACAAAGTATTCTATAAAGTTGTAGCATAAAGACATAAGGAAATCTAAAACAGAAAACAATCAACCACCTACATACAAGGAGAAGAACAAGTAGGGAGTTCAGGTTGAACGCCAACATTGGAGATTTCAACATGGGAGATATCATACTGGATCTAGGATCCGAAGTCAATGTATTACCTAAGAATACATGGCAATGTATGGGAGAGCTCAGATTAGGATATTCACTCATTTAACTGAAACTAGAAAACCAACACAGAGTTCTGCCAATAGAGAGGCTGAAATGAGTAACAATAGATCCAGGTGGAGTGCGCACTAAAGCCGACTTCGAAGTAATAGAGATAGTGGATGGCACAACACCTTACCCAACATTGATCATATTGGATTGGGAGTTCGATAACCATGCCATAATCAAATTAAATATGAAAAATGACCTTCGAGTCAGGAGAATATAGGGTCATTGCACCATTAGACCCATCAGAAGGGGAGAGGTTCGTAGAGCCTACTTGTTTGGACTTGGAGGAAATTAGCCAGTTGTATATAACAACTGCGCGAGATGAGGATTATGTAAACCCAACTACAGATGGGATACTCAGTTGGTGGAGCATCACCTCATGTGTGTCAGATTCCGATACGGGCTTAGAGAACTAGCAACAGAGGCTACAAGAAGTTTCCAAGAGAAGAGCGCAAGAATAGACCGCGCAGTAAGATGGGTAGCCATAGAGATAAGGGAACCACCCAGTTTCCATGGGGTAAATGATCTAGAATCATTCCTGACACATTACTAGATATAACACTCAAGGCCACACCTGCAAGATGGTGGAGCACACACAAAGAAACAATCAAGGATTGGTACCGATGTAAGCGGTTACTGCGCATTAGGTATAATGCAGAACAAAGAAGCAACCAAAAACAAAAGTATGATGGACAGGGGGTACCAAATGAAAACTTGGAGAAGTGCAGAGCGTTGTGGAAAATGACACCCCCAGAGGAATGGCCTCATCATTTTGTACACACATTACAGGGCATCCCAACAAACTGGTATATGGACCAGGAACTGTGCAGATGAACTACGAGCTGGATAGTACTACAACAAAACTTTACAGTCACTTTCTTATTTGAGCATGAGAACCCCAACATATATGCAACACTTAAGCAAATAAGAGGGGTGATATTAATTAAGGAACCAAAAGTCAAACTCATAATAGACGAACAACAGCGGAACAAACAGACAGTGAAAGAACTATTGTCATGCTACCATGTGCAGGAAGAAGTACCATATGAAGATGATCCGCGTGATATTCAGATTGAGGAAGCTGAAGGCAAAAGAGAAGTGGAAGGTCCACCTCTAGAATAAGAAGTAATTGTTGCGCCGATCAAGGTGAAGAAAGTCAACATTGGGACAACTGAGAATCCAAAAATGGCTAGCATTGGAGACTACTGGGATGAGAAGACCGTGGAAAGCATAACAAAGTTATTGCGTGAGTACAATGACCCGTTTCCCACAATGTTCACATAAATGAAGGGCATAGCAGGAGATCTAGGTGAAATGAAGATACCACTCAGAGATGAGGCAAGACCAATCAGACAACAACCATACAGACTAAATCCGATATATAAGCAAAAAGTCAAAGCTAAGATCGATAGGATGCTGGAAACAGGAATCATAGAACCTATGGAAGAGTCAGAATGGATAAGCCCGATGCTAGTTCAAGAGAAAAAATAAGGGGGGTGTTGTTCTAGAGTCTGTACTTAAGGATTTAAAAAGTACAGTGTCTAGGCATTCAAAAGTTAGTAAGATGTAAAAAGGGAGGAGGGTATACCTTCGGGAAAGGAAGCTAGGGTTGATTTCTAGGTTGTCGCTGTCTGGATTCTAACTGTTCTTGGATGTTTATATCCCTTTCAATTGTAGCACATGAACATTCAAGTTATACCCGGGTGTTAGCCGTTTTAAGTATGGTATCAAAGAGATTTAAAGCGATATGGGTTTGATCTGTCAATCCAGGTTCAATATTGGGTTGTCTTAGAACAGGGATAGTCATAGAGGAACATAAAAACTTAAAGAAATCTGAAAGTTTTTATGCTGTTTCAATTTGATTTTATAAAAGAGAACTTTAGAAATCAATATTAAAAGAAAATTGCAAACCAAAGGCCTTTTTCCGTAACTGCGTTATATTTGAAATAAATGGTGTATGAATTATGGGAAAAACATTAAGCTGTCTATAGAATAAGGCTCCTATCGAGAGAGAATCTCACTATGTAAACAAAAGAAGAAAATAAGATAAGAAATGGTTCGATGAAGCATAAAATATGACAACCTAAAGATTTACAGGTCTTGTACCTGCTAGTAGCCGATACAGAGAAAAAACTGTAAACAATAGATAGCTAAACATTAATCACTGCAATAAAAGTTTTACTAAATTGCAATGCGACATTCATCAGATATATATAAGTGAAATAAGAATGAATATGAAATAACAGAGAGAACAAACTCATAACACAATAGTGACAGAATTAGGAATCTTCGGATTGCTTTGTATTAATTCTCGAAAAGAGACAGTCTCTATTACAATTAATCAAAAAGGTCCAACCTTTTTTCTTTCTTCAAAATGTATATCTATCCAAATTTTTAGGCACTGTAATCTCAATAGTTCCAGAGGTTTTCGGTTACAATCAAAGGAGTCGAAATGTTTCATTTCTTTATCTCTGTTCTCATTTGGTACCCGAAACCTACCTCTTCGCATGCTCCATGAAAATAACACACTTCTCCACCAGTTGTGATATCAACTTAGATGGCTCTGCTTGATTATTTGGCTCAAAAATATAGCAGTCTTTCATCAATAGCGAAAAATTTTCTTCCACCTGTTGACCTTTGGCATTGATAGAGCATAACAATATACTTGGTTTAATTAGCCATTTGTCTATTTGCATTATGTCTGTTTGAGTTATTTGTGATATTTTGGCTAATTCTCTTTGTTCATTTTCCTTGATATTTAGCATATATTTAGCTGTATTGATCCGACCCAGTATCTCCATGCCACTTTCACCATTGGAACCCAAACAAATCTCACTTAACAAACCAAAAATTTCTTCGTAAGATTTCCTTAGCTTCATAGCTTGTTGTTTGCCTTCAGATATATTTCTCTCCCATTCTTTCAACAAGATATTACCCCTGGTCTGCTCTGCGATGGGAAAACTAGAACTACTACTTGTTTCCCTTCTCATTGTGGCTATAATAGCCTCCTGCAATGCCACCTGAGATGCTTCAGCTTCCCTTTCTTTAACATAGAGGTTTTCCAACACCTGATCAATGAGTTGGAAGTTGCTTTGAATTGTTTCTACTTTAACAATCAGTCCTTGCTGCGCCACCGATAACCTTTTTCTGATCTCTATTGCTTGGGATTGAAATATACCGATATCTATTACCTTGCTTTTGGTGAATTCTAGTTTGGCCCGAAGCTGTTCTATCAATTCTCCCTGCTGGCTTATCTAAGTCTGATTCATCTGAACCTTCAACTGTGTCTGTTCAAGATCGACTTTAAGCTGCTCGATTTCTTTTTGATCTTCTATTCTTTCTTGCTCGAAAGTCACACTTGCCTGATCTTTAGCAACAACTTTTGCTGTAGCTAGTTTAGCTTCTAGTGTCTTGATCAAATGATTTTTTCATTTTGGCTGATCTTTTAGGGTCCCAACTGAATATTGGTTCACTGTGGCGAAAGCCCCCAATGTTCCTGCTATTTGCACCGCAAATTCTTCTTTCTTCATATTTCTCCCATCAGTTAAAATTTTAAATTTTTTATAGACAGTACTTGCCTCTTGGTAGAGTTCTTGTCTCACAACCACTTTCCTCTTCTTATCGAAGAAGAATTCATTCAGAGGTAGCTCTTCTACTGATATAGGTGTCAATTTTTCACCCAAAATCCAACCTGTGTCTGGGAACTCCTTTGCAGACTGTAGGGGGGTAATGGAGGCGATGGGATTGCCGACCTGTTTAGAAGATTTACCGAGAGTAATGACCAAAGTTGGCTAGATTGGAGGATTAGAAGCCTCAGCTTCCTGTTTTGGGCCCCCAACTTTCTCTTCTTTATCCTGTTATTCTTCTTGGCCAGGTGCTGAATCTTTGGAGCCTTCGGCCTTTGTTTTCTGCACCTCTATGGTTGTTGGATTTTCACCCCGTAGTACTGGAGGAAGGCAACTCCTCCTATGCTCTTGGAATCTGACAACATTGGCCCTCTCTTCGGGCGACAGGGCTTGTATTCGAGCCAAAACCTCATCATAAGATTTTGCGCCTCGGAAAATATCATCATGAGGCGAATTCACATGCTCAAATATTTTAAGGCCACAATTGGCCAAATGATTACTCACGACCCTGTGTGTATTGTGTTTCTTGAATTCGACGTGAACCAACTTTATATCTTCTAGGGTTGCTGCCTCGGCCTTTGCATGCCCGAAGTGTAATAATGAATAGGTGTTTAAATGAATAGGAAAAGGTGGCCATACCTTTTTTGAAAACCCTTTTAGTTCTTTACTTATACTGCCAATTACGGTTTGCCTAGCGATCTCACGACAAGCTAGCCTATCGGGTATAAGTAAGAGTAAAGCATGCGGAGGGACGGAAGCGCCGAAAACCTTGATGTATGAAAATTATTTCTCCACATACCAATCGACCACTCTGCTTAAATTTGCCATGATGCTATCCGATATCCTGGGTGGCGGATTACCGAAGATGGCAACATGCATCGATACCATTACCCAGTTGAAGATTTCGTATAGGAAATCTGAAGCCTTGTTCTCCCAAAGCTTAGAATGGTATACATGGACTGGATCAGCATCCGATGGATCCCAGCTCCAATTCATCAAGGGAAAAGGCATCATGGAACATACTGCGTCCATGAGGTGTGCAGACATAAAAAATGAAGCAGCTTTCCTGCTCGCTTTCTGCGTTCGATATTCTGTAATCCGACTGGTCAGACTATCTGATAACATTTTGGCCCAGTCAAAAGATAAGCCTTCTGCTATTGTGTACATCAAAGGCATCCATGGGAGTTAAAAATGCGTGGTGTCTTCCCTCCTGTACAATCTACAGGTCATCATCGCTACATATTTGAACTGTGGTTCCAAAGAAGATATGGAATAAATTCCATTGCTGTCTGCCCTGAACTTCGCTGGGTGTGAGACCCAATCCTTGATCAAATCAGATAAAATTTTCACGTATTGCTTGCATTCCTTCTGCTTAAAACCATCTAGAAACTTTGCATTGTATTTGAAGTCCGACGTGGGTGGTAACTTGTACATCATCTATAAGTTTTCTAGTCTAAAGGTCCCAACAATGAAATTTTTCTCGCTGATGATGGTTCTGGTAGGCAGGTCTACATGATCTAGCACCCATCGGATCATGTCATAGTAAGGCAGAAGGCCTGGCCTGGCCGCTACTTTATGCATCCCTGCCTGGATGACGATCTTGTATTTGGTAGTCATGTCATCTTTCTTGTTGTCACCAGAATTGTTCGAATAGTTCACCACATATGATTGCAAAACCTCTGATATGTATGACTAGGTTCGTACATAATCAACGCTTCGAGGTGAAGTATTTGAAACATTATCATAACCTTGTCCTGAAACCTCAGTGCTTTCCTTGGATGCTTTTCGCGGGGCCATGACAGGGGATTGTAACTTAGCTCTTCTGCAATAAAAATGCATATACATATAAAAGTTAGCTTACTGAGAAAAACTTCTCTGTGAAGGATGGAAATGAACTTTATGAATAAATTAGGAAGCAAAAGATCTATATCTTCGACCATTTAAAATATCGATGTCCTTACGAATAGAATGGTCCAATCATATTTAGATAGATATTTTGGCAATAAAAACCATATCCTTACTTTGCTGTTTCACCTTATTTCCAATTAATGCCATAAAATTTGATGGTTCATGGCACAAGCTGGCGCAAGGAACATTTGAAATTACCTCGTAAACTGTGCATTATTATCATTTTCATTAAACATTGATTATGCTGGCTTGGCTTCCTTAATCAAGATTTAAATCAACATTTCGGTGTTTGTTGTATCGAGACTTTTAACTCTAACCTTTCGTGCCTCTAAAAATTGAGATTGTGATGATTAGATTTAATTAAGCAAGGACGTAACTAGGATTAAGTGTTTTAATTAATTATTCTTTAATTTATATCATGACTTCGTGGCTCGGGACTTGTAAGGTATAGTTTCAGGGAGGAATGTATGTCGAGTCGCGAAATCCCGAGAAACTTAATCATGGTCAAAACTAATCAACCCCGACTCTAACCTAGGTTACTTAGGTAAAAGTTTCGTGGCTTCATGTTTCAGAGTTTTAGCTGTAATGTTTTAGGAGAGAGTGAATGCTGAGACGCGAAATCTCGACAACACTTGACTGGGGTTTACATGGTCTCACTCTTAGCTTTCACCTGAGGTAAGCTTTTAAAACTTTTCGCGACCTTGCACATTGGGGTTTGTAAATATTGTGACTTGTAACTCCCGAAGAGCGACATTCCGAGGTACAAAAAGCAACAACCTTCGTTTAACGATAAAAAGTGGTAACTTAAGAAACGTCACATCCCCTGCTATTTCACATGACGAGACTACTGAGATTTTCAGTAGGTGAATGTCACGAAGCGAAAAAGAACTTAAGAGCCGACATTTGACTTTTAAAATAGATTTGAACCAAATGAAAAAGGCGGCTCCAATATAGGCTCCAACTAGGGATCCCATTTTCCTGTGAGGCGGGAAGAACAATAGACCACGTGCCTGTATTGGGTAAATGGAGTCACTGGTTTCACTTCTATGAAACTTGCTTTAGGGAAAATATAAACAGAGGGAAGAAAAGATTTTTGTCTTTCACCGCTGTAAGGATTTTCAATACTCAAATATATTTCTCACTCAACTATAGTCCCTTTCACAACTTTCTCTTTCTCTTTACCGAGTTTAGGTCTGCATTAAGACAAATCAAAACGGTTTTAGGAAATCCAATAGATATTGCAGTTTTTGGGTTACACCCAACGAAATTTATTGCATTTTTTAATCGGGGAGTCCCGTATGGACTTAGGATGTGGATCCAGTCTCGAGAAAGTTGACTACCAGAGCCGAGTGAAATTCATGTATAACAACCTTACAGATATCTCAGATCATGCTTCACAGCCAGCGGGCCTGTTCAATACCCCGATGAAGTTATTTGCCCCTTTTTTACTGAATTTCCTTTCACCACTTCGAAATGTATTTATGCAATTAAATGCTGAGACGAGGGCAATCATTTCTGAATTTTCTTTCATCGTCTCTTCAGACTAGATGTACAATTAGATATGACTTTCCTTTCATCATCTGTCTTATAATTTTCTTTTTAGAATACGAAGCGGGGGCAATCAGATTGTATGAGGGGTGATATTTGTGTAATATTTTGCAATATAGGTCTGTCAACTTACTTTGATTACTCGGTGCCAACCTTCCTTTGACTTTCAAAACACCTTGGTCTGCAGGGAGAAAAAGGGGAAACATTTTTCTAGGGGTTTTCCTTCGAGTAAGCCTTAACCCTTCGAAACTGTTGAAAAACCTAGAAACGTCAGGATCCACCTACGCATAACTTGTTTGGTAAGAGACCGAGGAGTTGTGAAGACTAGCCTTCTTTCCAAAAAATGCTTACATATTTCAAAGTTTAAACATAATATCTTCTCCCTATGTATATAAATCCAAAAAGACATTTGGCATTTTTAAGAAGACAAATATGAAGACCGAAAGAAAGGTGACAGACAGATGTTTGTATGCTGAGGGGCAGGGGTCGAAAATTAAAACCTCTTTTTTGAAAACCCTTCCCCAGAGATGCTTCACTTTCTGTTTGTTTTAACTACCACCTATCTGTGTTTTAAGTTAAAATTATTAGGATCCAGAGAAAGTAACTGTACGTTTTAATAATCAATTAAGTAAAAACATTAGATTTATGGGACCTTTATGATGTTTTGGAGATCTCTTCTTTCTTAAGGAACAAAATTTTCAGGAGTTCGTACCTTTACCTTACAATTTTTAAAATAACCGAAAACCTTTTCTGTCACCTGTTTTCGGTGAATGCAAATCTTTGATACATGACCTTCTATTTTATCTCTTCGTTCTTTTAGTTTGCAAACCGAAATCCTATAAACACAAAGAGTGTCCTTTAAAAGAGTTAAATGTATTTGAAAACCGCGTATCTCTATTTATATCGACCTAATTAATAAAAATTGAAAACTTACCTCAAGGGAATCATGAAATATAAAGAAAATACAAACCGGTATACACAATGGAAAACCTTGGAGAATCAATTATTTCATGTAGTGTTTTAGATAACGCCCATTGACAGGGGTGTTGAAGATTTTACCATCTAGATTTTCTAATAAAAATGATTTTTTTTCCTTCAGAAGTTGCGAATCTAAATGGTCCATACCAAATATGATCGAGTTTACTGTGTTTCACCGAATCTTTCTTCCTAACATCCCATCTTAAGACCAAATCACCTGGAAGAAACTCTCTGTCTTTTGTCTTACGGTCAAATAACGTTTTCATGTCGTCTTGATATTTTTGCAATATTTCGTCCACCTCGACACTGTGCTGTTGTAATTTGATCAAATAATTTATTCTCCTTGTGACGTGGTTTGGTTCTTCTTTCTCATCTTGCCATAGTTTCATTACGGGAAGTGCCAAGTTTATGGGTAATACCACATCAGTTTCGTATACCATATGGAAAGGAGAAATGCCGATGGATTTTTTCGTGCCAATCCGATTTGCCTATAGTGCGTATTTTAAATGTACATGCCATGATCTCTTGTTCTCATTCAACACTTTCTTAATTATGTTGATCATAGTCTTGTTCGAAGATTTGGCCAGTCCATTTCCTTGGGGATAATATGCCATAGAATGGCCGAGTACAATATTGTATTTTTGGCAAAAACTAATCATAGCCATAGATTTAAAATCCTGAGCATTATCTGTTACTATTTTTCGGGGGCAGTCGAATCTCGATAAAATATTTTCTTCTAGGAAAGCTATTACCACTGAATCTGTAGCCCTCCTGGTAGGAATAGCCTCTACCCATTTAGTAAAGTAATCTGTGGTGGTTAGGATCCATTTGTGTTGAGCATTGGAATGGGGGTTAATTTCGCCTATAAAATCCAGTCCCCACTGCTGAAAAGTAGCCTTTGTTTTGACTGGAACTAAAGGTATTGCTGGGAGTTTATGCTTGCCTATGAACAATTGGCAAGGGTCACAAGCCCTGACTTTGGCATTTACATCCAAGAAAAGTTTAGGCCAATACTACCCTGCCCTCAGGATTTTATAAGCTGTCGCTCTCCAAGCGTGATGTCCCCCACACACTCCTTCGTGGAATTTTCTTATGACCTTCTCTATTTCAGATTCAACCAAACAAACCAATAGGAATCCAAGTGGGTCCTTCCAAAACAATTTACCTTCAGATATACAGTATTTGACTGCATGTAGTTTTAGCGTTCTGGATTTGGATGGAGATAAATCACTTGGGCACTTCAAAGTCAATAGGTAGGATACTATGTTTTTGTACCAGTAAGAGGATGTAAACTTCTCTTCGATTCTGACTTCACTTGTTTGCTCATAGAGCTTGTTCATATCTTCCTCTTCTCCACATCCTTGTATGCTATTTATGTCAAGGTCTCTAAAATTGGATTCAGCTAAGAGTTTAGCCAAACCTTGACCCTTTATTAGCTTCGTCGGCTTTATTTCTAGATCAAATTCTTGAATTTTTGTGAGCCACCATCCCCTTCTGCCATCACTATCAGGCTGCACTAAAATGTCTTTTACAGAGCTAGTAGGTACATACACAATTATCTAGGAATGAAATACATAAGTCCTAAAAGGCTTTAATGCCTTTACCATAACATATGCTTGTTTTTCCATTATATCGTATTTTAGTTCCACGTCTCTGAGACTTTTGCTGAAAAAATCTATCGGTTGTTCGAAACCTTCCTTATTTTTTGGAGGAGCACCGCGACAATAGTGTGCTCGGAAGCGAATGAGAAAATGAGAAAATCCTTTAGATAGTCGGGGCTTGCCAGTACAGGTGCCTCACTTATAACCCTCTTGATACGTGCAAACTATTCTTTGGCCTCTGCTGTCCATTTTACCTTGCTGTTTTTCTTGAACATACCTGTGATTAATTTCACAATTTCAGCGAAGTTTGGGATAAACCTTCTAAATTTTTTTATCTTTCCTAAGAATGACTGGATTTCCTTTACATTTCTAGGAATATTTATTGTGTCTATAGCTTGAACCCTGCTAGGATCAATTTTAATTCCATCTCGGGACATAATATGGCCCAGGAGTTTACCTTCTCACATGGCGAAGTGAGACTTTTTAGGGTTTAAAGACAGACCGTACTTGCGGCATTTTTCGAAAGTCTGTTTGAGATGTATTAAATGGTCTTCGTCAGACTTAGAAAAAATGGTTATATCATCGAGGTAGATAACTACAAACTTGCCTCTTTCACTGAAGAAAGCGATATCCATAGCACGCTAGAAAGTGGCACCTGCATTCATTAGACCAAAAGGCATTTTGTCATACATGAATGTACCCCAGGGTGTAGTGAAAGTTGTTTTTTCTTTATCTTGTTCGTTTACAACAATTTGATTGTACCTAGAGAAACCGTCGATCATAGACATCCTATTTTCTCCAACTACCTTTTCTAAGACATGATACATTTTATGCAAAGGATAGTTGTCTTTTAGGGAAGATTTATTCAAATTTTTGAAATCAACACATAGTCTAATCTCTCCACTCTTTTTTCTAACCGGGACTAGGTTTTCCACCCAATAGGAGTATCTTAGTGGTACTATTATTTTCGTGTCTAAAATCTTCTTGAATTATCTTTCAACTACGGGTAATAAGATAGGGTTGATTTGTATAAGCTTTTTCCTAAAGGGTTTGATACCAGGCTTCATAGGTATCTTGTGTTCGATCACGGTAGTGTCATAAGTCCTAAGCTCTTCGTAAGACCAAGAGAAAACATCTTTATATTGTGCAAGCAAATATTTATACTTATTTTTCACCTCAAGAGGAAGATACTTTGATATTTTCACCATCTTGGGTTCTTCTTTTGTGCCTATATCACAATCTTCGACCTCTTCTGGTTGGGGTTGAAGAGTAGATTTTAAAGGCATGTCATTTTGATCGAAAAGTCTCTCTAGGGGGATTAGTCCCTTTGGAATATGATTATTTTTTAAAACTAACATGCGATGGTTGGAAATTTTTTCTCGGAACTCCTGAGGGTCTTCTCCTTCTTGCATGATCCACATGTGATTATTTTGATTCTCTTGATTGATGTGAGTTTCAGAAAAGTCACCCACTGCTTCGAGAAACTTTCTGATTTGTTCATCATCTTCGAAAACCTGCCAGTGTTGTTTGTTCGGGATGGATGGTCTGTGCCTTACCTCTATATGGTATTTTAATTTAAAAGCAATGGGGGGAGTGAAAGTCGAGGCTGCCTTAGCTAACGAATTGGCCTGGAAATTTTCGGTGCGTGGTATGAAGTGGATATTTACAGACAAGAATAAATTTTCCATTAGATCCCAGGAACAATTTCTATACGCTCTCAATCTCGGTTGTTTGGCCTGGTATTGTCGATTTATCTGTTTGACTATCAACTCAGCGTCTCCATATACTTCCAGGTTCTTTATGTTCAGTTTCTTGGCAAATTCCAATCCTAATACTAAGGCTTCATATTCACATACATTGTTAGTGTAGTCTATATCCCATTGAAGCCTGTAAGAAAAAGGGACGAAAAACCTATTTTCAGGTGCCACAAAAAGTACTCCTGCACCGGCTCCTTCACATGACAGAGCACTATCAAAAAACATTTTACAGATCCTTGTACTATGCATATTTTTGGAATCTTTCTCGTTGATGTAGTTTTCTTCTGTGCAACTATCTATACTATCATCAAAAGACAAAATATAATTTCCTAGATCTTGATCAACAATGTAAACAGGAAAATTGTTAGGATTCTGAGGATCGCTCACGGTATAGGCTAACCTCGTTTCCCTATATAACCTAGTAAGTTGCCCACCAAATACAAGAATTGTGGCATAATTCATGTCCAGTTGAAGGGATCCCCCAAGTTTGGCTCCCCACGACCTTGATAACAGTAATCCATATTTTGGGGGGATATCAACAATAACTACATCCATCAGAACACTTTTGATTGGGACCTGTGCAAGGGTCACTACTAAATCTTTTATCATACCTAAGCACTTGACTCTTCTTGAATCAAAAGAGTAGAGATCTCCGTAAGGTCGGGTGATCTTGAGTCCTAGTCTATCCATAATAGCTTTGGGCATCACATTATGTGAAGCTCCATAATCTAGCATGCAATTATGCAACAGTCGATCATGCACATTTAGGGTGATATAGAAAGGGGCAATGGTGTCTCTGGCGCCCTCGAAATGTGGACCGAAAGTGATATTTGGCTTGTCATATTCCAAATTTATTTCGTCTAATTGACTTTCTTGATCTGAAAAACCTATCACCTTGGTTATCTGTTTTCGATATGCAAGGTTTTTTGCTAATTCAACCAGCGGAATCAGTATTTTGATCCTATTTATTTCATTTTTGACATTAAAACCCATGCCACCTTTGTCCATTTCCCTGGTTAAAACCTCGAGCTCTTTCTTCTCTAACTTATTTGTCTAAGCTGACTTATTACTCATGAGATTTCTTACCAGTGAGGGTGTCTCAGCTGTCCTGATTTCCCTAGTTTGGGTCTCAACTTCCTTCGTTTTGAGGTTCAATGAGTTTGCCTCCTTTGTTTTTTTGTTGGATGTTTTAGTCTCTTTTGGGGTAGGCACATTAATTTCACCTCTAGGGAGAATTTTCTTCGGTTGAGTAATCGACATAGGTTTGTTTTTAGACCTCAAGTCATACCTCGATTGGACCCCAGCTTTCATGGAATCAAACATTTCTTGACATACAACAAAGTCATTGTTGTTTATATCATATTCTTAATTTGATGGTTGGGGTGTGTTCAACGACCTCTCATAATCTTCTTTAGTTACGTAGGGCTGAATGTAGTCGTCGCCCAAATTTTTCATGTCTTCTTCAAGTCCCTCAAAATCTTCCAGGTCATTTCCTCCTATAAAATTTTCATTTTTTAAAGGGGTTTGGATTTACTAATCTTCATTTTTAACCTGCCTTTGTTGATTTTGAGGTTTCGGGTTTCTTCTGAATTCTCTTTTAACGAAAGGATCACTCTTGGATTGGTCTAGCTCCATTCTGGAAATCTTATTCGACAATTCTTTAATTACCCTAGCCATATCATCCATTTTGTTGTCTGTAGATCTATTAGATCCTGAGGGTCCCGCTTGTTCCCTAAAACGTCTGGTTTCTCTGTTCCCCGTTTCTATCCTAGATTTCAACTTACCAGAGGACATCATGTTGGAATCAATTTCTACAACATCATCCTGCATTCGGGTTAAGGTAGCCCCCCGCCTTTCTCTTAAGAGAAGGGCGAAGTCGGGTTTGAAATCTCCTGGAAAGGTTACTTTGGTTGTAGGTTGGGAGGGTTTGACTTCGGTTGGGATCTTATTATACAATTTATTAAATCTTTGGATAAATTCCATAACTGTTTCTGAATTCCTTTTCTTTAAAGATACAAACTCGATTAGATAATATAAGTGGTCTTTTCTCTCACCCCATTGTCTAAGAAAGGCATCTTCTAAGGCATTGTAAGATAGGATAGACCCTGCGGGTAGGCTTCGAAACCAGGTTCGTACCTATCCTTCAAAAGTTTGAACAAATAATCTCAAATAAACATCTTCGTGCTACAGACCTAGAATATCAACGAATTGATCGAAGAAATTTATATGTTCGGCCGCAGCTAAGTCCCATTCCCCTGTAAATTTTGGTAAATTTTTTATATAATTTTCAGGAAGGTCATGAAGAGGTGCGGGTAGGACTAAAGGTGCATATCTCGCAGCCACTTTAGTGAAAACTCTGGGGGGCAGGGGAGGCGCTTGGCCCCCCTCTCCTCCTTCGGCGGCTGCCATTGGTATTACCTGACGGGGATAGGGTGTGTTATATAGCAGGTTCTGGAAGACTAAAAACATATTCTTAGCTTCTTCGGGAGATGAGAGAAGTGAAGATGAGTGAACATAAACGTGAGGACTTGGCTATTAGGATTTGCAGGAGACATAATCAGGGGATCCCGCGAGTGTGAGATTTGAGTATATAGTATACTCTTCGAGACTTGGTGAGGTCGGGAAGTCTGAAAGGAGAGTCGGCGGGATATCAACTACTGACAAATTTATTGCTGGGTTTTTACCTTTGTGTCCAACAGAGGTTTTCAGAAGGATTTCACTTTTAACCACAGAGATGAATAAAAATGAATTAGTGGTTTTGGGAGGTGTACTATGTGAAGTTGAAGGTTCACAAGAACTTTTGGTCTTGGGCTGCAGGTGTTTACGCTAATAGACTGCAGTAGTCGGCTTAAGAGAACCTCTAGCTTTTAGTATTTTTTCGGGATCTGAAACAAGCGTGGTTTGCTTGTTCTTTGGGTTTTTTCTGGTATTCCTTCGATCGGATGCCAACTTACTTATACGTAGAGTCACCAAGTGAAAGATAAGAAAATCCTTTAGAAAGCGCTCACTCTTTGTACACTATCAAAGGGTGAAACTTGAAAATATGTCGTTCTTCCTAGGGAAAAGGTTTCATAACTTCGTCCCCGACAACGGTGCCAAAATATGTTGTTCCATAGTCTGTACTTAAGGCTTTAAAAAGTACAGTGTCTAGGCATCCGAAATTTAGTAAGATGTAAAAATGGAGGAGGGTATACCTTCGGGAAAGGCAGATAGGGTTGATTTCTAGGTTGTCGTTGTTTGGCTTCCAACTATTCCTGGATGTTTATATCCCTTTCAATTGCAGCCAATGAACATTCAAGTTCTACCCAAGTGTTAGCCGTTTTAAGTATGGTATCAAAGAGATTTAAAGCGATATGGGTTTGATCTATCGAGCCGGGTTCAATATTGGGTTGTCTTACAACAGGGACAGTCATAGAGGAACAAAAAAATTTAAAGAAATCCGAAAGTTTTTTTGCTGTATCAATTTGATTTTATAAAAGAGAACTTTAGAAATCAATATTAAAAGCAAATTGCAAACCAAAGGCCTTTTTTCGTAACTGCATTATATTTGAAATAAATGGTGTATGAATTATGGGAAAAACATTAAGTTGTCTATAGAATAAGGCTCCTATCAAGAGAGAATCTCACTCTGTAAACAAAAGAAGAAAATAAGACAATAAATGGTCCGATGAAGCATAAAATAAGAAAAACTAAAGATTTACAGGTCTTATACCTGCTAGTAGCCGATATAGAGGAAAAACTGTAAAAAATAGATAGCTAAACATTAATCATTGTTGTAGAAGTTTTACTAAATTGCAACGCGACATTCATCAGATATATATAAGTGAAATAAGAATGAATATGACATAACAGAGAGAAAAAACTCATAACACAGTAGTGACGGAATTAGGAATCTCCGGATTCCTTTGTATTAATTCTCGAAAAGAGACAGTCTCTATTACAATTAATCAAAAAGGTCCAGCCTTTTTTCTTTCTTCAAAATGTATATTTATCCAAATTTTTAGGCGCTGGAATATCAATAGTTCTAGAGTTTTTCGGTTACAATCAAAGGAGTCAAAACGTTTCGTTTCTTTATCTCTGTTCTCATTTGGTACCCGAAACCTACCTCTTCGCATGCTCCATGCAAATAACGCACTTCTCCACCATCTATGATATCAACTTAGATGGCTCTGCTTGATTATTTGCCTCAAAAATATAGCAGTCTTTCATCAATAGTGACATATTTCCTTCCACCTGTTGATCTTTGGCATTGATAGAGCATAACGGTATACTCGGTTTAATTAGCCATTTGTCTATTTGCACTATGTTTGTTTGAGTTATTTGTGATATTTCGGCTAATTCTCTTTGTTCATTTTCCTTGATATTTAACATATATTTAGCTGTATTGATCTGACCTAGTATCTCCATGCCACTTTCACCATCGGAACCCAAACAAATCTCACTTAACAAACTGAAAATTTCTTCGAAAATTTTAAATTTCTTAGAGACAGTACCCGCCTCTTGGTAGAGTTCTTGTCTCACAACCACTTTCCTCTTCTTATCGAAGAAGAATTCATTCAGAGGTAGCTCTTCTACTAATATAGGTGTCAAATTTTCACCCAAAATCCAACCTGCGTCTGGGATCTCCTTTGCAGATTGTAGGGGGGTAATGGAAGCGATGGGATTGCTAACCTGTTTAGAATATTTCCTGGGAGTAATGACTGAAGTTGGCTCGCTTGGAGAATCAGAAGCCTCGACTTCCTTTTTCAGGCCCCCAGCTTGCTCTTCTTTATCCTGTTGTTCTTCTTGGCTGGGTGTTGAATCTTTGGAGTCTTCGGCCTTTGTTTTTTGCACCTCTATGGTCGTTGGATTTTCGCCCCGTAATACTGGAGGAAGGCAACTCCGCCTATGCTCTTGGAATCTGACAACATCGGCCCTCTCTTCGGGCGACAGGGCTTGTATTCGAGCCAAAACCTCATCATAATATTTCATGCCTCGGAAAATATCATCATGAGGCGAATTCTCGTGCTCAAATCTTTTAAGGCCACAACTGGCCAAATGATTACTCATGACCCTGTGTGGATCATGTTTCTTGAATTTGATGTGAACCAACTTTATATCTTCTAGGGTTGCTGCCTCGACCTTTGCATGCCTGAAGTGTAATAATGAATAGGTGTTTAAATGAATAGGAAAAGGTGGCCATACCTTTTTTGAAAACCCTTTCAGTTCTTTACTTATACTGCCAATTACGGTTTGCCTGGTGATTTCATGACAAGCCAGCCTGTCGGGTATAAGTAAGGGTAAAGCATGTGGAGGGAAGGAAGCGCCGAAAACCATGATGTATGAAAATTCTTTCTCCACGTACCAATCGACCACTCTGCTTAAATTTTTTGTGATGCTATCCGATATCCCGGGTGGCGGATTACTGAAGATGACAACATGCATCGGTACCATTACCCAGTTGAAGATTTCGTATATGAAATCCGAAGCCTTGTACTCCCAAATATTAGAATGGTATACATGGACTGGCTCAGCATCCGATGGAGCCCAGCTCCAATTCATCAAGGGAAAAGGCATCATGGAACATACTACGTCCATGAGGTATGCAGACATAAAAAATGAAGTAGCTTTCCCGCTCGCTTTCTGCGTCTAATATTTTGTAATCCGACTAGTCAGACTATCTGATAACATTTTGGCCCAGTCAAAAGAAGAGCCTTCTGCTACTATGTACATCAAAGGCACCCATGGGAGGAAAAAATGTGTGGTGTCTTCTCTCCCATACAATCTACAGGTCATCATCGCTACGTATTTGAACTGTGGTTCCAAAGAACATATGGAATAAATTCCATTGCTATTTGCCCCGAACTTCGCTGGGTGTGAGACCCAATCCTTGATCAAATTAGATAAAATTTTCGCGTATTGCTCGCATTCCTTCTGTTTAAAACCCTCTAGAAACTCTGTATTGCATGTGAAGTCCAACGTGGGTGGTAACTTGTACATCGTCAGTAAGTTTTCTAGTCTAAAAGTCCCAACAATGACCTTCTGCTCGCTGATGATAGTTCTGGTAGGCATGTATACATGATATAGCGCCCATCGGATCATGTCATAGTAAGGCAGAAGGCATGGCCTGGCCGCTACTTTGTGCATCTCTGCCTAGACGACGATCTTGTATTTGGTAGTCATGTTGTCTTTCTCGTTGTCACCGGAATCTTCCGAATAGTTCACCACATCTGATTGCAAAACCTCTGAGACATATGAACAGGTTCGTACGGAATCAATGCTTCGAGGTGAAGTATCTGAAACATTTCCAGAACCTTGTCTTGAAACCTCAACGCTTGCCTTGGATGCTTTTCGCGTGGCCATGATAGGGGATTTTAACTTAGCTCTTCTACAATAAAAATGCATATACATATAGAAGTTAGCTTACTGAGAAAAACTTCTCTGTGCAGGATAGAAATGAACTTTATGAATAAAATAGGAAGCAAAATATCTATATCTTTGACCATTTAACATATCGATGTCCTTACGAACAAAACACTCCAATCATATTTAGATAGAGATTTTGGCAATAAAAACCATATCCTTACTTTGTCGTTTCGCCTTATTTCCAATTAATGCCATAAAATTCGATGGTTCATGGCACAAGCTGGCGCAAGGAACATTTGAAATTACCTCATAAAATGTGCATTATTATCATTTGCATTAAACATTGATTATGTTGGCTTGGCTTCCTTAATCAAGATTTAAATCAACATTTCAGCGTTCACTGTATCGAGACTTTTAACTCTAACCTTTCGAGCCTCTAAAACCTGAGATTGCGATGATTAGATTTAATTAAGCAAGGACGTAACTAGGATTAAGTGTTTTAATTAATTATGCTTTAATTTATATCACGATTTCACGGCTCGGGACTTCGAAGGTATAGTTTCCGGGAGGAATGTATGCCGAGTCACGAAATCTTGAGAAACTTAATCATGGTCAAAACTAATCAACCCTAACTCTAACCTGGGTTACTTAGGTAAAAGTTTCGTGGCTTCGTGTTTCAGAGTTTTAGCGGTAATGTTTTAGGAGAGAGTGAATGCCGAGACGCGAAATCCTGATAGCACTTGACTAGGGTTTACATGGTCTCACTCTTAGCTTTCACCTGAGGTAAGCTTTTAAAAATTTTCGCAACCTCGCACATCAGGTTTTGTAAGTCTCGTGACTTGTAACTCCCGAAGAGCGATATTCCGAGGTACAAAAAAAAACAACCTTCGTTTAACGATAAAAAGTGGTAACTTAAGAAACATCACATCCCCCGCTATTTCTCATGATGAGACTACTGATATTTTCAGTAGGTGAATTCCACGAAGAGAAAAAGAATTTAAGAACCGACATTTGACTTTTGAAATAGATTTGAACCAAATGAAAAAGGTGGCTCCAACAGGGGGATAAGAATATGTGTCAACTTGAGGAAGCTGAATGATGCATTCATACATGACCTGTTCCCTACATCGTTCACGGATGAGGTGTTGGAGAACGTAGGAGGACATGAAGTTTATTCATTCACAGACGGATTTTCGGGATACCATCAGATCAAGATAACACCGGAAGATAGATACACGACCACGTTTTCTATAGAATGGGGATCCTACTAGTACATGGTCATGCTGTTTGGATTGAAGAATTCACCAACAATATTTTCCAGAGTAGTCATAGTTGCATTTAAATAATTTATCCACCAATTTCTAGAGGTATACTTGGACTATTGGATAGTCTATAGTCTATTGAAAGACCATGTAGATTTATTTCGGTTAATGTTAGAAATATGTAGGCAATGTCAGCTATCATTAAACATCAAGAAGTGCATCTTCAGAACACCTTTTGGGATACTATTGGGCCATATAGTATGCAAGCAAGGTTCACTAGTAGATCCTACCAAAATTGTAGTCATCGTTAACTTGCCACCACCAAGAACAATCCGTCAACTAAGAGTGACATTGGGACACAAAGGATACTACAATTTTTTTATAAAAGGGTACATGCAGATCACCGTGCCAATGGAGAAATTGATAAGGAAAGATACAAAGTTCCAGTGGAATGAGGATTGTCAACACGGTCTGGATACGCTAAAATAAAAGATGGTAACAACACCAATACTAGTATTCCCGGATTGGGAGAAGACATTCCACGTACATGTAGATGCATCGGCCATAACACTTGGAGCTATTCTGGCGCAGCCAAGAACAAGAGAATTGGATCATCCTATAACGTTCTCTAGCATAAAACTGTCAGAATCAAAGCAGAACTAGAACACTACAGAGAGGGAAGGCCTAGCTATGGTCTACACAATTCAAAAGTTCAGACACTACTTACCGGGGAAACATTTTAAGATGCTCACAGATCATTCAATTCTTAAATACCTAGTCAACAAACCAGTGTTGGGGGGTAGAATTTGTAGATGGATACTGTTGTTTCAAGAATTTGATTTTGAAGTAATAGTCAAGCCAGGGAAGCTAAACGCAGGACCTGATCACCTGTCAAGGATCACGAATGGGGAGGAACCTAAAAATCTATAAGACAACTTTTTGGACGCACAATTTTTTTCAGTCCAGATCGCCGATGAATACTTCATAGAAATTATCCAATACTTGAGTACAAGAACTACACCACATGAATATAACACTGCACAAAATAAAAACCTGGTAGTATAGGCTACAGACTATCAGTTGATTACAAAACACTTATACAAAATGGGCGCATATTGCATTTTGAGAAGATGTGTTCTATAAAAAGAAAGACCAAGGATTTTAGCAGAAGCCCATGAGGGAATAGAAAGAGGACATTACATAGGAAACACTACCACTCAGAAGGTATTACGTGTAGGACTATGGTGGCCGACCATTCACAAAGAATCAAAATAGTACTGCCAGAAATGTGATGTATGTCATAGGGTTGGTAAACCAAATAGAAGGGACGAGATGCCCCTGCGACCATAGGTAACTTTGCAGGTATTCGAAGAAATGGGCATAGATTTTGTTGGACCAATCAACCCACCAACAAATATGACATGAGCGAGGTACATCATCACCATGACATAGTAACTAACAAGATGGGCAGAAGCAACTCCAGTGAAATATTGCAGTGCAGAGACATCAACACACTTCCTGTTCGAGCAAGTGATCACTAGATTTGGTTTCCGTAGGATTTTGATGGGTGACCAAGGCACTCACTTAATTAACAGTACTATTAAGGCCATGATTGAGGAATTTGAAGTTCATCATCAAAATAGTACACCATATCATCCACAAGCAAATGGAATAGTATAAGCCTTTAACAAAATCCTTGAAAATGCACTGACAAAGATCTGTAATGTCAATAGGGATGATTGGGACCTAAAGATACTAGTAGTATTGTGGGCATACAGGACCACATGGAAGAAGTTGAGAGGATAAACACCATTTATATTGGTATATGGACAAGAAGCAGTGGTGCCATTATAATTTTTCGTACTGAGTCTGCGGGTAGCAACGATTACGAACATGACAGGACGAGGCGCAGTGCATGATAGGGTAAATCGACTAATGATCATGGAGGAAGATAGGATTCTATCAGGGTTCCACCAAGAAGTCCAGAAAGAAAGGGACAAATCTTGGCATGACAAACATATCAAGAAGAAAAATTTCAAGGAGGGAGACTTAGTGTTGGTGTATGCCAGTAAATCCCTTCAACACCTAGGGAAACTTAGAATACACTGGTTAGGACCATACGAAGTAAAAATTGTCATAGATGGGGGAGATATACAATTGAAGGACTTATGAGGCACATAACTCAGAGGGATGATCAATGGGAGTCGTCTGAAGCTGTACAAGGACAATCGACCACTCGCACCTTGAAAGTCACAGCGCAAAAAAAAATGCCACATACCAAAAGATAACAATAGAGATACAATGCACCGAAAATAGAATGAGAATGCATACTAAGCATTGTTAGCCCGACGACGACAAGGCGAATGGTCAGTACAAAGCAAAAATAATGGGAAAGGTAGATATGACAAAAGAAGCGCCAACTGACAGTGGATATCGAAATTGAATGCCAGAAATGACTTATGGGATGCCACATTAATCGCGCCAACTAGCGATGACAAGGGGAATCAATAGCAAGTACACGGGAGATGACGATTCAATTAAAGCACAATAATGGTAACGTCTTTGACAAGCTTCACACGATGTTGATACAAGTCAATCATGGGGGAGCAGAAAGGTTATTGTGAAATCAGGAAAGGCATAGAGCAATAGGGCATACGAAGCAGAGAGTGAAAGTTGCAGAGGTTGCAGAGGTCACTGATCTCGATGAACAATAGATTTACCACCATGGGACCACCCAAACAAGAAGAACTAAGCCAGATTGCTAGACAACCTTGTAGTAGTACCAGATCACAATCACAACCACAGGGAAGCAAACAACAACCATCTCATCCCCCATAATTTGTCAACGTGGATGAAATCTCATCATTGGATACAACACCAGTAACCCCCACACCCATTGTGGAGGAAACCCAACAGACAACACTAGCAGGTATGGACATGGATACACCAGAAGAGGGAAAAGACCAATAGGACAAGGACATAGGTAACCAAGAGCACCTCACAAACCCTCAAGAAGCCTCGAGAGTCAATGGGATGACTCCAAACTAGGAAGAAATGATCGCACCAGAAAGATCACAGACAACCACGTTAGAACAACTACAAGAGGGAGCAGTGGAAGATGTCACCGACCGACCATAAGAGTATGCAGAAGAATGAACAATGGAGGCTGGAACCTTGAGTCAACCACCACAATGAAAGGGAAAGCAGATGGTACCTAGGTCACCATGCTGGAAACCCACTGCAACCATTGTCTTGCCGCGCATTTCAGAAGGGGTACATGTACCAACAATTTTTTTAGTCCATGTAGAAAAGTTGAGGTACTCAGACCATGATGTGATAGAAACAGACATGTTTCTAGAGTTCTCCAAGTGAGTCTACCTACAGACTATGGGTATAGGACCCTTTCGTGAAACGATTAATCAACCAGCTCACTGGGTAGCCAGACTAGCCAAAAACGAGATTCTAGGCCCATTGGACTTACCGCACTTTGGAAGGGGTCAGTATGCAAACAACTTCATCAAGGAGTTGATGGCAGCTGCACATGGAGGATATCTATGGCTGGAACAACTTGTCTCAATAGACGTAGATCTCATCACATACATCATAGGGATGCCATCACGGGGTGAGGATCCCGTGCAGTTCCTTGAGGAAAAAATGAAAGAGAAAGTACTAGTCAAAGAAATGAAGAAGAAATATGGCACTGAAAGGGGGTCACGCAGAATTATCATCATGCATATTAGTGACGCTGCAACAAGAATGTACACAAAAATTATGGCCTGCAAATTTCTCAGGAAATGTCGCAAGGAGGAAGTCCCGACCGGGGTTGTCGCAACTGAAGCACCGTGTGCCAAGGGCACCACACTCATCCGGGCCCCTTTATTTGTTGAATCTGTTCCTAGACGACTGCAAGGATGCACACGATCTGGGGACATAATTTCATTATTCATGGCTACTCATCCTGATAGCCGTGATCGGATGGAAGGATATGAAATATTACTTTTTTCCCACTAGACCCACTCCCTGCCATGGAGTGCGATACTTATCGCTCGGGGCTGCTTTAGACTCCAAAAATAGAAAAGTGAATGCATCCATATTCGAAGGCTATCTCAACGACATACATGACAACATCGCCAACACTTGGAGGGTAACACCGCAAGAAATCACACAGTATCAGGGCATAGCCAACTTCAAAGCCACTAGACATGCGATGTGGATATAGGCACGAAAAGAACCTGACAATCAATGGCTACAACTGCGTTACTGCATCACGAAGGTGGAAATAGATATGGCCATTAAGGATTGGGAAGATGACTGGAGGATCCCAATCCTTAATTGAGAAATACCTACAGAGATAGAGGAGGAGGAGGTAAGACATGAACACACACATGCTGAGGAGGTAACCATGCCCAAGAAACCAAGGACAAGTCAGAACAATGCACAACAGAAGAAAGGGGGGACATCCAAGACATGCGTCTAGATTGAGAAGAAGAACAACACACAGGCACCACAGGTACAACAGAATCAGGCTGAGGCAGTACAAGGAACTACATCAAGTGCTACTCCACAAGAGCAAGGCTAGACTATGAGGCCAATCACCCAGATGGGGGGTGCACACAAGAAGGTGAATGCACACAAAACGTCCCCAGAATGTACGATCATTGAGGACGATGCAAACATGGTGTCCCAAATGATCCAGAATCACACAGTCGAGGATTTTGAGAATGCTTCACACCAAAGGGAAAGAATTGAGGAAGAGCTGGCACACATGAAACAACTCCTCATGCAGCTTGGAGAAGCGTAGGCATCCAACAACAACATAGACACAATCCCATCAACATTTAAGACATGAGGGGAAGCTGGATCAAGTGAGCAGGACATAATCCAGACAACGACACAACCGAGATCGACATTTCATGTCACACCCAACATGCTGTGCATGGACAAAATCGTGGGGCTAACAACCCTAAAGGACTTAGCTCAAATATAGTTGGTATTGACGTGGATACAAACCAAAGCTTTATATAAACTGCAAGTCAGTGTTACACAGGAGGTATAGTCTCGTGCACACACATATGCAACAGAATTACAATAGGCAAAGGACACTCGAGACGCACTGGAATTGGTACTCGAGCATGCTAAGCTTGAGACCAAATATGAGAAGGAATGCGTGAATAGACCGGAATATAAATTGGCGATAGCCTATGAAAAAATACCAAAGAACGCGCAGATAGCCGAACTCACAGTGGCAGAGAAAATTGATCAGATTGTGCAGATAATCAACCAATACCAATAGGAGATTGAGCACCTCAAGGAGAAACTCACACCCACCACTCCACTAGAGGTGAAGGAGCAAAGGAAGCAGGAGGAAACAACGCAGATAAAGGAGATAGAGAGACAAGTCCATGTGACGACTGAATTGTTCGAGAAAGCAACACAACTCTGGACGAAGCTGGAAGAGGATCAATAGGTACAACAATGGGACCAGGAAGGAGAAAGGATAAGTGCAACTATCCAGGACCTCAAGCAGAGGCAAAAGATAATGCCGATCACAAAGTGCATCAAAGGAGTGCAGGACATGAAGAAACTGTAGGTAGAACTCATAGCTATGTAGACACAGAAAAAGGAGCACCAGGATCAAATGGAACCACTCGAGGTGTGAGCAGCAGAGGTTATTTCATAGATGGAGGAAGCTAAAATGAATATGGCACAAACTCAGGAAGAGTGCACAAGGATGGTCAATGATGAGATTGCAGTGTAGATATTGGACGCACTCAAGGAGAAGACCGCGCAGGCCCAAACACAAGCAATGGAGCTCATGGAGAAGTTCCAACTAATCACAAGAGAGATCGACAAAGCACACAAGGGTTAGGTGGCCTGGGACAAGCCACACGTCAGTGTTGGGGGCTTGTTAGAAGCAAGCTAAATCAGAAAGAAAGGCTATTTTGGGAAGAAAGGCATGCACGAGGAAAGCGATAGCTGGAAGGAAGAGCAGCATGCACACATGCATGGAAGACCTAATGACATTAGGGTTAGGGTTTTTGTAATACATTGTAATGGTTGATGAGCCAAAAATGTATTTATATATACACCTAGGAGGTCTAAGGGAGAGGATGGAAAAAGGAGGAGAGTTCAAGGGTTCTGATTTATAGAGTATCAGTAATACTACTATAAAATGATACCTTTTTGTAATATGTTGACTTGTAGGGGGTCAGGAGGGTATATCTTGAGGGTTAGATCACAGGATGAGGAGCATGGTGTGATCTAGTCCACCTCATAATAATATGTCGATCCGATTGAGAACAAGTTGTAAACTGCGCGACACTGTAGTTTTGGAACTACCATAATGGAAGAGCTTGAGAGATAGATCTTTGTGGACGTATCCCAGGAGGGGGTGAACCATGGTAAAACATGTGTTATGTGATTGAATGCTTGTGTCTCTTTTACTATCTATGAGTAGATGTTAGAATGATGCATGAATGAATTAATGGATCCAATTACATTACATGCATGAATGAGAATGACGGTATATTGATTTAATAATTAGATAGAACTCTCAGCACGCACTTCACAGATTTCCATTCAGTCCTGGACTGCAAGCACTTGAGTATTGCAGTCACCCATTAAGACTATCTCCAGTGAGACTGCGTAGTGCACTTTGTGTACTGAGTTGCCTTCTAGTTTACTAGGAGGGCCGATAGTTTTAGAGGCTTTGTTAGATCCCTAGTAGACCTGAACCCGGGTCAATCACGTTAAAGGTATAACTTAGATAAGAAACCAACAAATAACTAGTACTTGCAATAGAATCCTTACCTTGAAAACCCATGGCTGTAATTTTTGTTTCATCTTCTGAATCAAAACCTAAATCATGTTGTGTAGTTGCAGTAGTCTTTGGTTTCCCCTTATGGTTGAACTTTTTGGGTCTCATTTCAGGATGAATTTTCCAACAATGGTCTTCATCATGGCCATCTTTTGAATGGTGTTTACATGAGATTTTTTCTCCCTCTTTATTGAATGAAGCATTCTTTCTTCCATTTCCTTTGAATTTCCTCTTTCCCTTGTCTCCCTTATCACAATTCTTCTTGCTGCCCTCTTGAGGTTCATTCCTCCCACTTGCTTCCAAATGAGTTGCTTGTACACTAACTTCATATAGACTTGTAGGGTTAAACATAAGTATTGTGTGCCTCAAGTAGATATGCAATCCTCCAATGTATTTGAGTAAAGTTTCTTGAGAAGATAAATCTATACCCAAAATCAAAGCTTTTCTTCTAAACTTTTGAGTGTATATTTGCACACTTTTCCCTTTAGCTTGCCTAAAATTTGTGAATCCATAATAACTTTCTACATGTATGCTAATGGATAAAATTATCTTTTAAGTGCAACAATAAAATAATTCCAAGAGGATTAAACTTTACCATGTTTCTTCATGTCCTCTTGAGTTTTGGCTTCCCACCAAATGAGTGCTGCACTTTCCAATCTCAGAGAAGCAAGTTGAATCTTAGTTTCATCATCTTTGATTCTTTGTATCCTACAATACACTTCAACCTGACGAATCCAATTATCCAATTTCTCAGCATTTACCTCTCCATTGTACATAGGCAATTCAAACTTAATATCAAGCTTAAGCAAAGGAGTTTGTGGAGGAATTTTACGATGTTCTTTTGGAGAATTTGGAGGTGGTTGTGAAACAGTAGAAGAAGTGGAATATGGAGGTGAAGAAGGTGGAATATCACCATTCCCTACATTTCCTTTTGGAGTTTTATCACCACTATCTTCATTAACCTTTGGAGGATTTGAGCTTTCACCTTGCAAACTTGCATTTCTTTCTTCAAATAAAACTTTCACCATTTCTGTCATATCATAGAAATATTTTATGAAAGTTTCATCATCTGAAGTAAGAGTTTCATGACTCTCCTCATGAGCCATACTTGGTGAATATCTCCTTGAAGCTTGAGGTGATTGTGCAGTTCTCCTTCTTGAAAGTTGAGAACTTGGCTCTACAAGTTGACCCTCTCCTCTTGTGAGATTCAACCTTGTAAGCATAAGAAAACAAACACTTGCAAACAATCAAACCTTCAATAACCTATGCTCTGATACCAACTTGATCTGAAAATGAAAGACTCGTGTCTCTTAAAAATTGCAAGTGTAGTTTGTATGTGATTGGGTAATAGGATCAAGTTACAAACACATAAAACTTAGTGAGTTTTTACTTAATCATGAGAAACATAAACAGACATAACAACCACCAAAGTAAACACATTAACACCACAAAATGATAAAGGAGTTCACCCCTCTCTTGGACTACATCTCCTGGTCCAGCTTCCAATGGATCTTTTTCATTAATTCTCAAAGTGTCAAAATAAGTGATTTACAATGCTCAAAATGCAAAATAGATGGCTTCAACGGCTCCAAAATGTCCAAAAACCCCTGATTGGGCTCTTCCTGCACCTGGTTTGGCCAAAAACTGAGTAGAAATCACTTCCTGGAAATTTCTCCCAATTCTTTATTGTCTCTGCTCGCCAAAACACACCTGTGTGTGACTAACCTAGCTCACGGGCATTTCCCATGCCAAAAAATCAGCACCGCACCCATTCCACAAATGGTGGAAATTTTTTGAATAGTTAGGGGGCATAAGTCCATTTCTCAACGGAGGTGTTGGTCGCATGGGATCCATGTGGCCACATTAGGTGCTAAATCTGGAACAAACCACACATTGGTCGTATGTATTGCCAAGTGTCTATGGGCTTGGCACCGCTAGTTTCCCCATGCTCTAGTGGTCATATGGTAAGGTTATATGGTAGGTCTGCAGGCTAGGGCTAAGCCTCGATCCTTTCTCCGACCAACCATATGTTACAGAAAACTTAAATAGTATTGAAAAGGTATAGGGGTAAGAAACAATTGTGAGTGAGCTGGTAGCCCAGACCTTGCCAAGTCACTTCCCATGCCTAGAGGTTGCGGGTTCAATTCTGGTGGAGTCCAAACAAAATTTTTACCAACAACCAATTACGGGCTGCCACATGGCGACCCCTGGTTGGGCCACGTGGAACCTTCCCATTCAACACATAAAGGACATGTGTTAGTCATGGATTGGTCCATGTACAAGGCTGCCACATCACCTTCCTAGTCACCCTGCCACGTTTTAGTACTGTCTGCACAGTCAGCAATACAAACTATACAATCAACAAAATATTTCTTGTTTGGAAAAGTGGACAGAACACGATATCTATCACATATGACATCCATTTGAACCCATTAAGTTGTGTTGGGATCGTAAGGACGAGGCCTATGCACTATTCTATCTTGAATAAATTCCTAGCACTTCTATTTTTGAGCATATTTCGATCCCCTGGATCACTAAGGTTGTGGGTAGCAATGCTTTTGAGCTCAATACTCCACCCTTCCTTGGCTTGCACCCAATTTTCAATGTGGAACTCCTTCAACCATATTTTCCACCATTATTGGACACCTCCGAGATCGCAGAACAACTGACACCAACAAATCTCAACCCTAACTAAATGGAATATGCATCCACTGATCAGATAGTGGACACACAGGTCAACGGAACTCGCCAACAGAGAATCCATGTTTATCGTGTTGTCAAGGCATGGGATCTCCTACACCAAGGCAAGTGGCTCACCCATGGCCAAATTTAGTAGAATTTTCCTCACCTGATGGGTGAACTCGACGCAATGGAGACCATTACTTCATAAGGGGGGAAGATTGATCTAGGTTGATATTGGTGGCCACCCACCTATTCCAACTGGCTCCTCTTGACAATTTTTAATTCAACACGTTCTTCTATACTTCTTTGTAATTGTGGGTTCTACACTTTCGGGGATGTCTGAAGCCCTACACATCTTCCAGGTGGAGAGTGGTGGCCTCCCACCTAATCCAATTGGCTTGTTTTGGATGTTTTCATGTCAACAAAGATTTTTGTACTTCCAAGGCTGTTTTGGGGCCCTACTTTTTTTTTTCTTGCCATAGTCAAACTGTAGACGAAGTCATAGTTTTATGGCATAATGTGCATTTCTTGAAAAGACCTTTCCAACGAGATATCACATGCCTAAAAATGAGGTCGTATTCAAAAGTTACGACCCCAGGAAGTTGAGGTACCAACTTACCCATTGGGGCTCACATAAATTTTCGCATTGCATCTCCTAGGGTTAGGTTTTTAGATGTCTAGGGTTTTGGCATTCATGAGTAATGCTAAAAAGGCCTCTGGAGCCTCATTGTAATCATTCTTCTTAGATGGATGCACCTAGCATCCTCATCTCTTCTCAGAGATAACTACCACCATTCGAGCAAGTTGTTTCTAGTTCTGTAGTTTTACAGTTTCAACCTATTTCATTTATTCAATAGAAGATATTGTTCACTGGATATCTGTGTTGTTGTCCGTTTCTCTATGTTTATTGTATTCATTCTGTTAATTAATTCAATTTGCTCCTAAATCCAAATCATCATCACTTCCAAAAATAATGTCATCAACATAAAATTCAATTATCAACATAGTTTATTGATTTACCTTTATGTAGAGATTGTTGTGTGCATTGCCTTTTCTGAACCCTTATTGTTGAAGATACACGTCCAATCTTGAGTACCATGCACTGGGGGCTTGTTTGAGTCCATATAGTGCTCTGATACCAATTATTGGAATACTGAGAGGGGGGGGGGTGAATCAATATGAGCACAATTATTACTTTTAATCACAATATAAAACCTCCAATAAAATCATGAGCATTCAAAACATCATAACTCAATGCATAGACATCACATAAACACAGTACACCATACTTTTACGTGGAAACCGAATGCGGGAAAAAACCACAGAATGATTTTTTTTTTGTTTGCTAGTTTGTCCATGACCTGCGGGACTAGCTTGTGGCTGAGAAACCGCGACTCAGGGGCATATAAGCTGTCGAAATCACCTAGGGATCACACCTGGATTGAGCCACACCAACCCTTAACATGGATGGATTTTTTGTCCCCACAGGTTTCGAACTGGTGACTTTAGTATCACTTAGTGCCCTAACAACACACTCCATCACTGACTCTCCTACACCTCGAGAACCACATAATGATTTTCTTATTTATCAAAGAGTACATTAATTGGAAGCACCAACTTCCTATTTATGATAGTAGAAACCCTTATGGTTGTTCGATGTAGAATTGTTCTTCTAGTTCTCCATTTAGGAAGGCTGATTTTACATCCATCTGATATACTTTGATTTTCTTCGAACATGCATAAGCCAAGATCAATATGATTGCTTCCATTATGATAACTAGGGAAAAATTTTCTTCAAAATCTATTCCTTCAACCTAAGAATATCCCTTGCATAAATACCTTTCTTTATTCCTGGTTACCTATCCATACCCATTCAAATTGTTTCTAAATACCCATTGTGTGCCAATCAAATTCTTATCCTTAGGCCTTGGAACAAGTTCCCATGTTTCATTTTTCTCTATCTGGTCTAGTTCTTCTTCCATGGATTTGATCCAATGTTCATCAGTGTTGGATTCTTTAAAGTTTTTGGGTTCAACCATGGAAAAAAGTGCTAGCTGTCTTTGCTCTGGTGAGTGCAATTTTCCTCGAGTTTGAACTCCTGCATCTTTATTCCCTATTATCTGTTCTAATGGATTTTTTTTTCACATTCACCGGCTAGGAGTTTTGGGAGATATATGAATATTTTGTTGGTCATATTCCTCTTGTTCTTCTTCTTCTTCTACTTATTCTTTTAAATCCTCTTTTCCTTCCTACTCTGCTAAGTCTTTGCTTTCTCCTTTGTGATTTTATACACTTGTTTATCAATATGTACATTGATGCTTTCCACTATTCTGTTGAGTCTTAGATTGAAACACTTGTATGCCTTGCTTTTGATTGAGTACCTAACAAATATGCCTTTGTCAAATCGAGAGTCAAATTTTCCAATCCTGTCGTATTCTCTTTTGATATAGCACTTGCTTCCAAATACTCTAAAATGATTCACATTTGTTGGCACAGGGGCAGACCCAATGTTCAACACTTCAACAACGCACCAACAAAACCCTAACTACTGGCCCTTTCAACAACACCTGTGAAGCAAATGCAGTCTC
>ML778899.1:442597-460587 GCA_009831015.1 Picea engelmannii | reverse complement strand
GAAAGGGGGGGGGGGTTTCAGGACTCAAGTGTCTACAACCTATATGGGACACTTATCAGTGATCACAATACTTAACAGAGCACTTAGAAATTAACATTAATTAGTCTTTACCCTTATTCACATTGCATGTCAAAACCCTAATTACAGAACAATAGAGTATTTATCGAGATCTAATCACATCTAACCATCCAACACATAACACCCAAGTAGATATGGCATTCATTCATATTACTAAGCACTAAGCTAGTATATAAGATGCATCTAACATATACCAAGCATAAATCACATCAATAACATATTAACCACAATGCACAAAGCAATCAAAATGCATGATATACGTGGTTCACCCCAGTGTGGGGCTACATCCACCAATTCTTCTTCTTCTTTATTATCTTCTGTCAATCTTCGTACATGCACAAATCCATATAACCCACTCTGCATAGGACAGGATATCGGTGTGCATCTCGCAAGATCCTCCCTCCTTGAGCTAGGTTCAACACAAAGTCTTCTTACAATCACTTTCACTTAGCTCTACAAGTTCTCAACACACAGTCATGCACTTAGCCGATTCGATCACATAGATCCAACTAATATGTCTCAACTTACTTTGCCTAGCTACTTATTTATACCTAAGCATGGGTAAAACCATGGGCTGACATCCCATACCTGTTACATAAAACCCTAACACCCAAAAATCCCATAAAAGGGGGTGAAATTCCATGATCATCGCTTCGCTTGGGTGCTCCATCTTTGACCAGCCTGTCAAAGTCCCAAAAGTGGTCAGACATGACCAAGGTTCTCCAAAACTTGGTCAAGGTCCAATAGGCCCCCAATACTCACCTATGACTCATCCTAAGTCACTCTAATCTGGAAAATTCAGCTTCGAAAGCCTCGAGCTTGGCTCAAGATGCCTCGAACTATTGCTTTGCCACAACCTCCTACTCGATGAAATCCTGAATGATTTTCTCGGTGACAGGTCCGTCCAAGTTCCATTCCACCATGGTGACTACTTGTTCCAGCTCTTCACCCCATCCTTTGATCTCTTCAAAAAGTGTGCAGGCTTCATCCTGCATTATCTGGAGTCTCTAGGTCACTTCCATGACTCTACTCTGGATGACATTGACCTATTGCTGGATCGTGCACACCTCCTGTGACCTTTTCATCTTTTCGACTGCTGATAGTAGTTTCAGTTGTGCTTGCACCGTCGATGCTTGTTGCTTCACTTCCTAGAGTTTGTATTCTAATGTTCTTATTTCTAGGTCCTCTGCAAGTCGCTTGTATGTTTGTGCATTTCTATTAGTGAGTTGCTTGCATTCTAATGCCAATGCCTTGATTCTTTCGACTGTGCTTTGGGCAGTTTCTTCTCTCTGGTCTCGCACTTCATGTGGAGTGCTAGGCAGTACTTGTAATTCAAGTTCTGCTACTCTTTGTTGAATCTCCTGAATGGATTCAACAATCTTCCCCACTTGGCTCTCCATTGGCTCTTTGTCCATCTATGCTAGGCCCGAAACAGAGCGGAGTGCTGTAGTGACTGCCTCCTTAACTCCCATCTGCTCCACAAGCAATTGTTCTTTTTCCTTTTGGATCTGTTCTCTATCCTCTGCAAACTTCGTATGTATGTCGTCTTTCTCATGTTGCACAATCTAACATTTCTCTAGGGATTCCTCCCTTGCTTGCTTCAATGCTTCTGTGTCATGCTATTTTTCCTCCTGGACATGATGAAGGTGAGCTTCCGTTGCATCTGCTAATCTGTGCAGCTGGGCAAGTTCATCTCCTACTTCTATAGCTTCTGATTATGACGGCACAATAGACACTATGCGGCTGGAGTAGAGGGCTTGATGTACCTCTTTCAACTCCACCTCAATCCTGTCGTACATTATCTCTTGCTTTGCTTCATTGTGCTGCAAAATATTCTATGATGTGTCTATTACAATGACGATGATGAGGTCGATGTCATCCACCGTGAGCATAGTCTGTAACTGTGGCTTATGTGATTTTGACTTCTTCCGTGCTGAAGGTTTCTTTAAGGAAAACTTTCTTTTCTTGGATGACTCAGTCTCTGTAAGGGGATATTTAGGTGGTGTCACTTCACCCTATTCCTGTTTGTTTTCTTCCCCTTCCTTCTCTTCCTAATCTACTTCATCATCACCTCCTCCTCCAGGTGACTCTGGTGTAGTTTCCTTTTATGCACTATTCATTTCCTGTACTTCTTCCTTATTTTTCTTTCTATTGTTGCTGGGTCCATCATACTCCTCTTGAGTAACGATAGGAATTTCGATGAGGTCGGAGTCGGAGAATTCTGTCTGTTTGACTGGGACAAGGAATTCTACAGGCCATTCCTTGGTTATTTCTTCGATGTCCTCCGCGGTGAGTTTGTAATAGGACTAGAGCTCTTCCTTGTGTTCATCTCCATGCGTAGTGATATAAATGAAGTGCCTATCTGCACGGAGCTTTGCAAGTGGCCTGGACCTGTGTAGAGTATTCGACGTCATGCGAGGGAAGGATTCAATGGCCCTCTTCAGCTGCAAGTAATAGGTGTGGAACACCACATTGGATTTCCATTGTTTTTCCATGTCGCTTGAGTACCAAAGGGTAGTAAACCTTATGGCTAGGGGTTCAGATGAATCTAATTCAGGGAAGGTTTCTCCTTCTAACATCTCCCAAATGATGAAGGCAACGAGAATCAACAACCAGCTGAAGTAAAACTCGTATCCCTGGTCTTGCACTTCGCGACAATTTTTTTCTAACTGGTTGACAAGGTAGCTCGCCTGGTTCATATACATTCCTTCAATGCATTTTCCTGCGAGGTCGACAATAAACCCCATGACCTGCGTTGGTCTATTCTTCCTAACTAGCTTACCAATGATCAACTGGAAAGCTAGGTGCATTGCACCATTTTGGATGGAGGCTACCTTGTATCCCTGCTTCCCCTTCTCTACATCACCATAGGTGTCCTTGATTCGCTACACTAGGGCACGATTTGCAACCTTCCCTGGGTAAAAATCCAGAGGGTTTGGTCCTTGCATGCTTAATCCGGTGATCTGATGGATCAACGCTAGATCTATAGTGATGTGCCTATCCAACCACAGGTAACCACCATGGTAGCAAGATAGGAGGAGTTTAACACATTCCATAATTCTTGCGATCTCTTAAGTTGAAATCACTGATCTTGAGCGTTAGAATCTATCCCAACTATGATCCAACTGCGCGTATCCTCTTCAGGAGGTACGCAGTGATCAATGTATAGTCGAAGTCTCTCAGAATGCTGTCATGACTAACCACGCCAACCAGAGGTGGGATATAGTCGAACATGATTGATGGGATGAGCTTTGTGTTCACCAAGTCATTGCGATGCTTGCTCCGTTTCTCTATCGCACTTTGAGAGGGTCCTGATCGACATGCAGTTGATATAGAGGCTTGTAATCCTCTCATCGACGAAGCTTGTGCACCTATAGAAAATAACTTCTCTGCCATAAGATCTATTAGAATTTCTTCCATAGACTTTTCGACTACGTTGCGTTCGCTCGATATGCACGCTTCGTAATCAAATATTTCGGGTAGGCGAACAAACACTCAAGGTAACTAAATGGGTGGCTAGGTCTTAATAAGCACAACATGATAATCAGTTCTCTAAGGGCTCAGGTAATCACAATTTTCAAAAGTGTCCCTGGTGAGACGTTCGACAGATTAAATAGATAATGTTCGCAATAGATTCCTCCAATGGTAGAGCCTCAATCCATCCATTATGGTGCGGTCTCAATGGTCCAATGGAAATATTTTCAGTCATAACTACATTTCTAGCCATTCTGGAGCATCATTCTAACGGTCGGGACGCCTCCAATGGTCCTATTGCTTCGCTATGGTGAAGTGCTAGTATGCACCATTCTGCTATTTCGGTGAGGTTCCAATTCTGTAATCCTTCTTTCTACGAAGTCTTCTCTAGAACTTCCTGCAATTTTTCTAACTTTACTTTCTTCTTGCTGAGATTTCTAGCCTTCTTTCCTATGATTTGAGTCATTGGATTCCTCTTTCCATTTTTATTCTTATCTGTTCTTAGCATAGTAACTTCGCATTGTTGAGGGTCTTTCAAAGGGTTTGAGGGTAATACTTCTTCAGCTACTATTTCTGGAGTAGGTGCTCTTTTCTCCTGCATGGATAAGTTCTTTAATCCTCCTTGCATTCTTTCAACTTCAACAACCAGGTCTCTAGCCCTCAGTTGCTTCAACTTGTCCTCCTGTTCTTCTATTAAGTGTGATATTCTCCTAGTCATGAAATCTCTTAATTCTTATTTTTTCTGTTCTAGCGCTTCATCTTCTTTTCTCTTTTGGATCTGATCTTTCTCAATCCAGGTTATTCCTAGAAAAAGAGTAAATGGGGCACTGTTCTCAACAAACTTAACGACCTCAAATTCTTCTTCCGTTGATGCTCCATGATAAACCATAGGTATATGAGTAAGTCTTCCACACATGGTTATCATCTTTCCTTTAAACAATCCTATTCCTCCCAATGAAGGAACCAGATCAGGCCTTCCCACAATTTCCCAAGTTCTTTCTGTCATGATATTCACCTGTGTTTCCTCATCCATAACATAGTCTATGTCGAAGTCTCCTATTCTTGTTTCTATGCACTCCTTTTCTTTTAAGATCTCTGATAAGTTGATGTCTCTATGATCATTCATTGTTTCTTTTATCTACAATAATATAGTCTTTGATTCTTTCTGGTGTTCTAACATATTGTTAGTCTCATGGTTTTCTTGTCTTATATTAATCTTTTCAATTTTAGCAATCATTCTAGGACAATCCAAAACTTCATGGCCAATGGATTTACAATAGAGACAAATAGGGCCTCTACCAGGGCATTCCTTAGCAAGATATCTTGGTCTTCTGCAACTATAACAAAGAGTCAATCCTCTCTTTCTTTTAAATGATCCCCAACCTTTCTTGTACTGCGCACTGGTATCATAGTGATGAAATTGCAAAAATTATTTCTAGTATCCTTCATCCACTTGTTAGTACAAACATTATTTCTATGCATAGGAATAACATATCTTCCACTATTTCTATCAGATCTATTCATTTCATATCTTCTTTCTTCTAGTTGTGCCCTAGTTTTTAGACTAGGACAAAATCTATCAAACATACCTAGATCCATTCTTTTGAAACAAAAATTTCCACTTATCTTACCTTTATCAGAGCAAAAAGCTTTAAGATCTTACCTCTTTTCTTCTGATCTAATTCCCTTCTTAGCACAGAGCTTCACAAGTCAAGTAGGATACTGCGCACTATATCAACAAATATACACACATAGCTTTCTCTTTGCTTCAGTTCCCAACAATCACAGTTTCAGTCCTGAAAACAGAACCATTTGTTGGCATAGGGGCATACACAGGGTTCAATTCTTCAACAACGCACCAACAAAACCCTAACTACTGGCCCTTTCAGAAACACCTGCGAAGCAGATGCAGCTCACTCAAGGTAGGAGAAGGGGGGGGTTTCAAGACTCAAGTGTCTACAACCTAGCTGGGACAATGATCTATGATCACAATACTTAACATAGCACTTAGCAATTAACATTCATTAGTCTTTACCCTTATTCACATCGTAGGTCAAAACCCTAATTACAGAACAATGCAATATTTATCGATATCTAATCACATCTAACCATCCATCACATAACACCCAAGTAGATATATCATTCATTCATATTACTAAGCACTAAGCTACTATATCAGATGCATCTAACATATACCAAGAATAAATCACATCAATAAAATATTAACCATAATGCACAAAGAAATCACAACGTAGGATATACATGGTTCCCCCCAGTGTGGGGCTACGTCCACCAATTCTTCTTCTTCTTTATTATCTTCTATCAATCTTCGTACATGCACAAAGCCACATAACCCACTCTGCATAGGACAGGATATCGATGCACACCTTTCCAGATCGTCCTTCCCCGAGCTAGGTTCAACACAAAGACTTCTTACAATCACTTTCACTTAGCTCTGCAAGTTCTCAACACACATTCATGCACTTAGCCGATTCGATCACATAGATCCAACTAGCATGTCTCAACTTACTTCTCCTAGATACTTATTTATACATCAAAAAAATGGACTAAGCATGGGTAAACCCATGGGCCGACATCCCATACCTGTTACATAAAACCCTAACACCCAAAAATACCGTAAAAGGGGGTGAGATTCTGTGATCCTCGCTTCGCCTGGGTGCTCCATCTTCGACCAGCGTGTCGAAGTCCCAAAAGTGGTCAAACATGACCAAGTTTCTCCAAAACTTGGTCAAGGGACAACAACATTTTCTGATCTTCCTTTCCATAGTTCGTAGGGAGTCTTATCACTGTTACTTCTGAGCACTCCTCTGTTCAAGATATGAACTTTTGTATGTACTTATTGTGCCCAAACGATTTCACCCAAATTGGAATCTTTCAACATGGTTATGGCCATTTTCTGTACTTCCCTATTATTTCTTTCAACAACTTCGTTTTGATTAGGTGTCCCAGCTACTGAGAATTTCCTTTTTATCCCATGTTTGCCACAAAAATCCATGAATTATTTCAATGTAAACTCTCAACCATTATCTGATCTCAAACATTTGATTTTCAAGTCTGTCTCTATTTCAACCATCTCTTTGTATAACTTGAAGTGTTTGAATGCCTTTGAATTCTACCTGAGAAAGAAAACTGCAGTCATTCTTCTGTAGTCATCAATTAGTAGCATGAATTATTATTCACCATTTAATCCCTTTGTTCTCTTTGGTCTGATTTGATTAGTATGTACAATCTACAATGGTTTTGTCATTGAGTACTCCTTTGATTTGAACTTGGTCCTGTTCTATTTTCCCTGTAGACAATGCTTACATAGAGTGTTCGATGCCTTTGAAATTTCAAGCATTTCTTTTACTGCTTCCTTTCTGTTGATTTTGACAATATTTTCAAAGTGCATGTGACCCATTCTTATTTCCCAGAGCCAAATTTAATTTTCCTTTCCTAAAAGAAAACTTTCTTTTCCAATTTCATTCAAAACATATATGTTGTTCAGATTCCTTATCGTTGTTTCCACTAACTTTCCTGATCCTTCTTTCCTAATTTCACATTTCTCTGATTCGAATTGAAGTGTGTGTACTTGGTCGCACATTTGACTTACACTCAACATATTTTTTTTCATATAGAACATTTTCTACCATTTCATCTTTGCTTCCAAGCTTAATTGTGCCTCTACCTCTAATTTTAGCTGAATAATTATTACCAAATGAAATTGATCCATCTCTCTCTTTCTTCGGAGTTATAAACCTATTCATGTCACCTGTCATATGCTTTGAAAAACCACTGCCAACATATCAATCACTTTTCCTGGGTTGGGATTGTAGAGTAAGCGAGCATTGATTCCTCTTTATTTTCCTTATCTCTTGTGGTTCCTATATTTGACTATTAATGTTATGCTTTGATTCCCTGGGTGGAATAGCCAATTTACAATTCTTCTCTATATGTCCAATATTGTTGCATTTCTAGCATTCTACTTCATTTCTCAATGAACCAAAACTGTTTTGGTTTCTGTTGTATGCTTCATAATATTTTCTGGGATAACCATTATTCAAGTACCCAACATAGTTTCTTCGATTCTGAGCACAAGACCTACAATTTATAGCTTTATGTCCAAAATTAACAAAATTAAAAAAGTGACGATAAAATAATCTTTAATACCTGGGAATATATGATCTTCTTTGTGATGAACTCCTTCTAAATTCGTCTTCTTGAGTCTTATTTATTTCTGGAATTTTCTTCTTAGGGGGCATGCATTCTTCCTTCTTGACAAAATCGTTCACAATATCTGCATTGGTGCTTTTTCCTACTTCATTTATTGTTGTCTTGGAGCTTGATCCTTTCTCATTCTGTACTTGATTGGACCCTAGTTTGGATCTGTCATCGGATGGTCCTTGAATGATAATTATTTGATCCAATATTTTGGTGCTCTTCTATTGCATATATTTCCTTAAAGATATTATATCTTCTTCCAAGATTCCAATCGTTTTCTCCTTTTCTTCCAACTGAATTCTAAGTATTTACTAAATCATTTTGACTACTTCTATTTGAATTTTTAGACTCATAATCATCTACTCTACTTCTTTAGAGTTGGAATTTTGAGATCCCTCTTTCATTTTTAACTCTTCCTTGAGTGACTCTTTTTTATTTGATTCCTTCCTAAGTTCTTCTAATGCATTGATTAGCTATGCTATGAGAATGACTTCACCTTCTTATTCATAATAATCTACTACTGACATGAAGAGTACTCTTTCTAAACCACTGTCACTTTCATTATCCTCCCCGTCTGATGAGGAACTGTCCTCCTTTGAGTAGAAACTTTTCTTGAAGAATTTTTTTTTCTTCTTCTCTTGTTTTCCTTTTGATATTTCTTTTCCATTTTATAAACTTCTTCTTCATCATTGTATTTATTCTTATGAGTAAATTTAGAAGCAAAATGGCCAATACCACCACAATTAAAACATTTTGATGGAAGCATACCTTTATACTTGTCATTTCCTTTCTGTAATTTCCTTATGAAGTTAGACATCTCTTCATCTTTGTTTGAATCATCACTACAACTGCAACCTGGTTTTGAATTTTGCTTGATATTATTATTTGTCTTCTTGGATGTCTTGAAATCTACTTCCTTTGTGAATGGGTTCACCTATTCTTTTCTCATTTCATAGGTTGTAAATATTCCATGTAGCTCATCCATGCTCAATGTACTGAGATATTCTCTTTCTTCTAGGGATATTATTTTAATATCAAATCTCATAGGAAGATACCTCAATACATTTTGAACAACCCGTTAGCACTAGAAGTCACCTCCAGATTGCATTGGAGGTAAGCCCAGTACCCATTAGAGTTTGCATGTCACAATGAATAAATTTAAAGGGGGTTGAATGGATGTAGACGCAAGATAATATTGCTTTAACTCAAAAAACTGGGCTGGTGTGCACAAGAAGATGAAGTCTTGATCTAACTTCAGTTAGTAAGCTATGGCATAGTGGTGAGTAGGAGGAAGAAATTGAGAAATATGTGAAGGTCTTCTATGGACATCCAGTCTTCCAACAACCAGAGGAGAGAAAAACTCAGAAGACAATATCCTCTTGGTTCAAAGCTTCAAGAAACTAAAAACATTACAACAACACTGCAATCAAACATACATTACAATACAGTCGCAACAACTCGACTAGATCATCCATGCCAAAGATTTCAGTATTAGAGGGAAAAGAGATGGGAATACGGTTGACTGTTATAAAGCAAGAAGTCTTGAATTGCAATACATAACCAGAGAACCATAGGATTTACTAAAACTTTACAATTGGGAGCGTAGCTCAACCATCAACGCTTTTCAAAAATGACAACAATGCCTACATATACTTAGAACTAGCTCCAACTGCCTAAGGCAATCCTGTCATGCTTTCAAAGCTTTGCATTGATGAGCTTCTCTGTCAGGCTGTGCATGCAGATGTTGGTCAGACTGCCCATGCAGTCTTCTTTCAGACACGATCTATGGTCAAAATAGACTGACATCCTTCTTCCATAGTTTGTCCCTCTCTGACCTTATATTTATGAAAGGAGATGATGTCTCACCCACCTTCCATGTTTTCATTAACTTATTCATCGAGATATGAATGGGAAGAGTCAACACCTGCACTTGGAATACGTGGCAGCCTCTCCTTCACCATCTGTGCTTTGTTGGGTGCTTGCAAGGGAGAAAAGTAGGTGGACGAAACTGGAGCTGACGAGGACTCGACGAGGCGATGAGTGGTCATGTGGAAATATGCAACGACAAAATGATGATTGGGAAAGTGTGGATGACAGAACGCGGGCACTGAGATGTAAAGGCACAGAGGATGTGGCACGGGGAGGTGACGTGGAGGAAAAAGGGAGGCTGCGGTGGTAGGCGCAATGGGGAAAACCACTACATAGTTGGAAACGACACGAGAGATAGGTGTCGTGAAGTGAGAGGAGGAGGTAGAAAGGAGATGCGACATGAGGCGGGAGTGGGATACACATGGTAGGCAATGATAAGTGGCATAGGAAAAAGGATATGTTATGGGTGGAGAGATGAGTGAGTGGAGAATAGGTGTTGGCAAGAGATGAGGGCGGTAAGTGGAGNTCATGCATCATATATCTTAGCACACATATCTCATCCACCTAGATCTACGTGCCCCTTAGCATAACATGACCATGCACAAAACTTAGGATAAATGATAAAGTGGGTTTTTGGCCCCTAATTTGTCATTTTTTTTGCCATGTGGCTATTTACTAAGGGAAAAATCTCCTCCATACAAACATATGTGATAACATTAGGCTCCATGGGGGATGGCCTGCTCCCTGTTAGATGCCAAGAAATCACATCTTCAATTGCCTTACTGTTGGGTTGTGGAGTCAGCTATTAAAACAAAAAGAAAAAATGATATTTACAATGGTATGAAGGATCCTCTCATGACTCAAACAAAGAACCTTTTTAGAAAATTCCCATTAACAGGGCCACCAAAAACTTCATAACTCTCCAAATTCTGCAATCTGTAAGTATTGTTTGAAAATACCTCATAAACCTTGAAGGGTCCAATCCAGAGGGCTTCAAATTTACTATGCTTTCCCTTGTCCTGTTTGGGTGCATCCCATTTGAGTACTAGATTTCCCAGCTGGAAATCCTCCTTACTAATATTCTGGTTAAAATCCTGCTTGATATTTTTCTAATGGTCATGTGCCTTGTCCATGATCTTCTCTCTGGTTTGCTGCACCTCTACCAGCTGCCGTATTCTTCTGATCAGATCATTAGGATCTCCTTGGAAATATTGAAATAATTTTGTGATAGATAGGGAAAGGTGAGAAGGAAATATGGACTCAAATCCATACAAAAGCTGAAAAGGAGATATTCCCAGATACCTCTTTGTTGTCACTCTATCAACCCACATAGAAAATTTGAGCTTTGAATCCCATGCCTTCTTGCTGTCCTCTAGCAATATTTTGATAATCTTTATAAGGCTCTCGTTAGAGGACTCTGATAGTCCATTTCCTTGGGGATAGTAGGGGGTAGAGTGAATCAATCAAATTCCAAAATTCTCACAAAATTTGATCAATGGTTCAACTTTGAAGGATGCAACATTATCAGTGATGATTCTATTCAGACAACAAAACCTTGCCATAATATCTTCAAGAAAACCAATGATTACTTTGTGAGAAGCACTCCTTCTGGGGATAGCTTCTATCCATTTGGTGAAGTAATCTGTTGCAGTTAAGATCCACCTGTGCTGACCACTTGAAGAAATATGAATTTCCCCAATGAAGTCCAACCCCCACTGTTGAAAGGTTCCTGAAGCTACCACAGGCTTCAATGGAAAAGACTTGAGCTGTTGCTTCCCAGAGAAATTTTGACACTTAATACAAGCCCTGCTATTTGCACATACATCAATGAATAGACTAGGCCATAAATACCCATACCTGGGAATTTTATAGGCTGTAGTTCTCCAGAAGTGATGTCCCCCACATAGGTTGTCATGAAAATAAAAAATAATCTTTTGGGCCTCCTATGGGTCTAAACATTTTAGAAGCACTCCTAGAGGGTATTTCCAATACACGACTTGATCAATAAGGAACTATCTAATTGCTTTGAGCTTTAAATATCTTGCCTTGATCTTACCCATTCCATCTAGAGGTCGCAAATCCTGCAAAATAAATATAATATCTTTGTACCAGATGCATTATGCTAATGGAGGGATGTCCTGTGGATTTCGATTAGATGACTTAGCTTGCTGATTTTCTCAGCAAGTGTTGATGAAGTTAACCCCCAAAGATTTACAATTAGAATAAGCCAGTATCTTGGATAAACCTTGGACTTTGACTAGTTTGGTGGGATTTATTTCCAGATCAAATTCAAGGATTTTGGCAATCCACTTACTCCTTCTTCCATCTATGTCAGGATGAATGAGAATGTCCTTCAAAGAAGATGATGGGACAAAGACAATAACTTTTGAATTACTGACATAGATTCTGAAGGATTTGAGAGCTTTTACCAAAGCATAGGCATGTTTCTCCATGATGTCATATTTGATCTTAGTGTCCCTCAGTGCTTTTCTAAAAAAGGAAATAGGCTGCTCCATGCCTTCAACATTTTTCTGCAATAAAACGACTACCACCATATCAAAAGAAGCAAAGGAAAATATCATAAAATCCTTAGAGTAATTGGGAATGGTAAGCATAGGTGCCTCAGTCAATGCCTTCTTTATTTGGTTGAAGGAATCTCTAGACTTAGTAGTCCATTTTATTTCATTCCCCTTTGTGAGCATGACTGTGATATGCTTTACCAGTTCAACAAAATTTGAAACAAACCTTCTTAAAAAATCATTTTTTCCCAAGAAAGACTAGAATTCCTTCGTGGATCGGGGAAGCGATATGGTTTGGATAGCCTCCACCCTGATTGAATCAATCCTGAACCCCTCAGCGAATACTATGTGCCCCAACGATTTTCCCTCTTGCATGGAAAACAATGACTTTTTGGGATTAAAGGAGAGACCAAATATTTTGCATTTCAAGAAGACCCTTCTTAGATGATAGCAATGCTCTTCATCAGATTTGGAAAACACTATAATGTCATCCAGATAGATGACCACAAATTTATCCCTGTCTCCAATGAAGGCGACGTCCATGGCTCGTTGGAAGGTTGCTCCTATGTTCATCAGTCCAAAGGTATTTTGGCATACACGAACATTCCCCAAGGAGTGGTGAAGGTTGTCTTTTCTCTGTCTTCAGGCAGGATAGAGATCTAATTATAGCCAGAAAATCCATCAATCATGGAAATCCTGGATGCACCTGTCACCCTCTGCAATATCTGTTCCATCTTTGGCAAAGGGTAATTGTCTTTCGTAGAGATTTTATTCAGGTTCCTGAAATCAACACAGAGTTCGATTTATCCATTTTTCTTTCTTACTGGAAACAAGTTGGCCACCCATTCATAATATCTCAAAGGGACAATGATCTGGGCATCTAAAAGAGTTTTTACCCCCCTTTCCATAATAGGCAACAACATGGGATTTATTTCTCTTAATTTCTGCCTAAAAGGTTTCGCCTCTTCTTTCAATGGGATCTTATGCTCAATAACACTTGTGTCGTATGTTTTGAGATCTTCATAGGTCTAGGAAAACACATCAACGAATTCCCTAGTTAATAGTTCAACATACTTGGTCCTTTGCTCCTTAGACAAGCTGCTTGACATCTTGACAAACTTTGGATCCTTCTCTGTGCCAATATTTCACTCATATACATCAACATATTTATATGAACTTTTACCCTTTACTGCCACACCATTTCTGTCAAATAATATTTCCAAAGGAAACAGTGCCTTTGGGATATGATTGTTAGGAAATTGAACAATATGATGGTTAGCAATTTTTTTTCAGAAAAACATCAGCATGAGGTTTCATTTCAAAATCAAGATCTTGATCAATGTGTAATTTAGAAAACTCATCAATAGTCTCCAGGAATCTTTTGATCTCAAGATCATCCTCAAACACTTTCCAATGCTTGACATTGTCAAGTATAGAGGGTCTATATTTCACTTCTACATCATACCTGAGTTTAGGTGGCAGAGGGACTCTGAAATTACTTGCTGAAACAACCATAGAATCAACCATGGAATTCTCTTCTCTTGGAACAAATGAGATGTTGAAAGCTAAGAAAAAAATGTCGACTAGATCCCAAACTTCATTTCTATAAATTCTAAGCCGGGGGTGCTTGGATTGATAAATATTTATGATCTGATGGAAAATTAACTCAGCATCCCCAAACATTGATATCTCTTCAGTCCCCATATCTTTTGCAGCTCTCAAACCCAACACAAGAGCCTCAGACTCTGCCACATTGTTGGTAGCTTCAAATTCTAACTTGTAGGACAAAGATCTAATTTCTTGCACAGGTGAAACAAAGACCACTCCAACACCAACACCTTCTCTAGAAGAGGCTCCATCAAAGAACATCTTCCAAACAAAAGTGATTGGAGGAGATTCTTCACAAAGAGTAATGGACTTTTTTCTGATATCAAGAGGAGGTTTAGGAGCACCAGTGAGCTACAACAAGATGGATCCCAAACCATTATCAAGTGCAAGGATATGATGGTTGGTGGGGTCTGATTAATCACTAATAATGTAGGACAACTGAGCTTCTTTGTATAGTCTTGTATGCTCCCCCCTGAACAAAGTAATGGTAGCATATGTGAGGTCAATCTGCAATGTTCCTCCAAGTATTTTTGTTCAAGATCTCGACAAGAGCATGCCAAACTTAGGGGGAACATTCGCTACCATGATATCCATGACCACACTTTTCATGGGAAACTGAAACAAGGTCACAACTAGGTCTTTGATGACCCCAAGACATTGCACTTTCCTCGAATCAAAATAATACAAATCATGGTAAGCCTTTGTAATTTCTAATCCTAGTTCATACATGACAGTTTTGGTCATGAGATTATGAGATGTTCCTGAGTCCATCAAACAATTATGCAACACCTTGTCATGTATGTTTAGATATATATATATAGAAGGGAGGGGATGAATCATCTCTATATTCTATCATAGGAGCTAAGATGACTACTGGCTTTTCCTCTTGGAGGTTTACTGAGTCTGTGGAATGACAAGATGGCTTGGGATGCAACAACTTAGAGAGGGATTTTTTGAAATCTTCATGCTTGGCTAGCTTTGAAAGGGGCGCAGGGATCCTAATCTTTTGAATTTCATACTCAAAATTAAAATAGGAGGGGGGATTCAAAATTTCTCTCACTTATGGTTGTTGGTGAGGGGTTCTATGTTTTCTTTTCCTTGCTATTGTTTGCTACATCTTTAGTAGGCTTCTTTGCTCTGGAAGGTTGATAAGGAATGTTAGACTTCACCTCTTTCTTCTTGGACCTGAAGTTATATTTATTGGGACTATTATTGGTCTTCTCCCCCTTACTCAACTCATTTATTTGGTTGTCCATGAGGGATTCCTTGTATGTAGATTGGGTCAAATGGGGAAATGGGGAGGTGTCTCCAAGACAATGGATTTTAGGATCAATCTCTTCTTCCTCACCTTCCCCATAAACAACAAGGTTATTGCGGAGAGTTTTTTGGATTTTCTGATCATCCCTATCTCTGTTTCGGGGCTCTCTTGGAAGTATCTGAGGGGTATTATTTGGTATTCTGAAGTTACCTCTATTATCAGCATTTTGGGAACTCTTATAACCTTGCTTCCCTTTGAATTTAATATTCTCCATTTCTACAGAAAGAGATTTCACCAAATTGGTCAATTTTTCTACTTGAGGGTGGGATGCAGAGGAACTGGAGGTTGAGGCTTCAGATATTCCCCTTCCTATGTCTCTGTCAACTTTATTCCCAAGTCTGTATACTACCAATACATTGGACTCTACTTCCAAGGCTGCATCTTTCATATGAGCCAAGGAAGTATCTCTTCTCTCTCTTAACAGGAGGCAAAAATCAGGGTCAAAAGCACTAGCATAATTAATTTTGGCAAAGGATTCTGTAGGCTTTATCTCAACGGGAATCTTGTTATACATTTTGTTGAATCTTTTGGAGAAGTTAGAGACAGATTCTCCCTCTTTTCTCTTTAGGGACCCAAAATCCATGAAATAATACATAAAATCCTTTTTATCCCCCCACTATCTCAAGAAAGCATCATCTAAAGCCTCAATCCCATCAATAGATCCAAGGGTGAATCCCCTAAACCATTTCCTAGCCTCACCATCAAGGCTCTGAACAAAGAATCTCATCCACACATCCTCGTTTTCAATTTTTAGGTTGTCTGCATAGCTGTAGAAGCCAACAAGGTGTTGTTCAACAATTATGTCATCCTCTCCTGTGAATTTGGGCATGTATTTTAGGTAATCTCCAGCAGGGAGAGCATTCATGGGCTAAGGTAAGACCAGCGTGGCATATCTAGTAGCCACTATGGCATCCATTTTGTTTCTATGGGGATTGGAACCTGCCACAGGGATGATAGGTGGAGGAGAACCAAGAGGACATGGAGTTCATACAGGGGAGACTGGAACTGAGCTTCTAGGAAGAAAGGGAAACAACAGAGTATTTGAGGAAAAAGATACATGGCTTGAGGGAACAAAGGTTTCCCTTTCAGAAAAATCAACAACTCTAACAGAGGGAGGGGTGATAAATCCCAGAGTGGGAAAATATTCTGAGGTCTTGGGTCTAAACCATGACACAACTTCAGGGGAGATAGGAGTGACAAAGAGTTCTCCCTCCAATCCCAGACCAGGAGGGGAGAAATCAACAAGAACACTCCCAAACTTCAAACTTCAGGAAACTCCAACATATGGTATAACAAAAGAATGAGAAGCAGATATTGGAGTTTCTATGGGAGGATAATGAAAATCATCAGAAATACCTGGTTCAACAGTAGAACTAACTCCTTGAATGGTCTTTCCCTTTCTGATAATTTTCTCCGGGTTCGCTTCACGTGTTTCTAAAGGAAACTATGGAGTAGACCTCATGTGTCTGCCTTTAGAAGCCACAACTGAAACAATGGAGTCGCATCAATGGAGTCACTAGGTGCATGTTGCAGTCTTCAATGGTTCTAATATCTGATGTACCCTTAGAATCAGAAGCTTGTTGTCATTCTATCCCAGGGAAAATCTTCAATTCGTCCCCGACAATGGTGCCAGAAATGTTAGCACTAGAACTCACCTCCAGATTACGTTGGAGGTAAGCCCAATACCCATTAGAGTTTGTTTGTCACAATGAATAAATTTAAAGGGGGTCGAATGGATGCAGACTCAAGATAATATCACTTTAACTCAAAAAACTGGGTTGGTGTGCACATGCAGATGAGGTCTTGATCTAACTTCAGTCAGTAAGATGTGGTCTAGTGGTGAGTAGGAGGAAGAACTTGAGAAATATGTGAAGGTCTACTATGGACATCCGGTCTTCCAACATCCAGAGGAGACAAAAACTCAGAAGACAATATCCTATTGGTTCAGTGCTTCAAGAAACTGAAAACATTGCAACAACACTGTAATCAAACATACATTACAATACAGTCACAACAACTCGACTATATCATCCATGCCTGAGATTTCAATATTAGAGGGAAAATATACGGGAAGAAGGCTGACTTTTATTAAACAAGAAGTCTCAATACATAACCAGAGAACCAGATGCTTTACTAAAACTTTACAATCGGGAGCGTAGCTCAACCATCGACACTTTTCAAAAATGGCAACAATGCCTACATATACTTAGAACTGGCTCCGACTTCCTGAGGTGATCCTGTCATGATTTCAAATATTTGCATTGATGATCTTCTCTATTAGGATGTTCATGCAGACATTGGTTAGACTACCCATGCAGTCTTCTATCAGATATGATCTCTGGTCCTAACGGATTGACATCCTGCTTGCACGGTTTGTCCCTCTTCGAACTTCTATTTATGGAAGGAGACGATGTTTCACTCACCTTCCATGTTTTCATTAACTTCTTCATCAAGATTTGAATGGGCAGAGTCAATGCTTACACTTGGAAGACGTGGCAGTATCTCCTTCGTCATCTGTGCTTTGTTGGGTGCTTGCAAGGGAGACAGGTAGGTGGATGAAAGTGGAGCTGTCGAGGACTCGACGAGGCGATGAACGACCATGTGGAAAGATGCAGCAACAAAATGATGATTTGGAAAGCGTGGACGACAAAACATGGGCACTGAGATGTAAAGGCATAGAGGTGATTTGGCATGGGAAGGTGATGTGGAGGCAGAAGGGAGGCTGCAGTGGGGACAACCACTACATAGGTGGAAATGACATGGGAGAAAGGTGTCATGAAGCAAGAGGAGGATGTAGAAAGGATATGTGACATGAGGTGGGAATGGGATACACATAGTGGGCAATGATAAGTGACACATGAAAAAGGAGATGTGATGGGAGAAGAGATGAGTGAGTGGAGGAC
>ML778899.1:409667-442133 GCA_009831015.1 Picea engelmannii | reverse complement strand
GGGGGGGGTTGATATGGATCATGTGCTGTATATATGAGTGTGCAGATCTCATCTGCCCCTATCTACTCACCCCTTAGCACAATGCGCTCGGGCACAAAACTTAGGATAAATGATAAAGTGGGTTTTTGGCCCCCGATTTGTCATTTTTTTCGCCATGGGGATATTTCCTAAGGGAAAAACCTCCTCCATACAAATATATGTGATAAGACAACCACTAAGTCATCAAATTCTATTCCCAATCCCTTAATAGTGTTAACTATTTCATCAAATCACAAAAGGTAGGTTGAAATGCCTTCATCTTCCTTCATCTTCAATTGTTCAAACTTAGCTCTGAAAATTTGAAGCTCAACTCCCTTCACTTTGGAATCTCCTTCATAAATATTTTGGAGTTTATCTCAAATTTCCTTTGCATTGTCACAATGCATGACTTTGACGAAAACTAAATCAACTAAACTACTTAGAATAATACCTTTTTCCTTTTAGTTGTTTTCATTGAGTTTCTTTCCATCTCTGTCAGTTGGGGGATTGTCTAGTGTTGTATACCCATCTACTATTGATTTACAAACATCAAATCCTTGTGCCTATAAAATGTTTTGATACTTTTATTCCAGAATGTATAGTTCTGACCCTCAAACACTGGTACTCCAATCTTAGTGTATTCCATGATCTCCTTCCAGTGGTTAAACTACTTCTTGATGGACCTTCTATGATCCCAATTATTGGAATACTGAGAGGGGGGATGAATCAGTATGAGCACAATTAGTAATTTTAATTTAAACCTCCAATAATATCATGAGCATTCCAAACATCATAACTCAATGCATAGACATCACACAAACATAGTACACCAAAATTTTACGTGGAAACCCAACGTGGGAAAAAACCACATAATGCTTTTCTTATTTATCAAAGAGGACATTCATTGGAAGCACCAATTTCCTATTTCTACATCTACAAATGGAAGGAGGCTCTAACCCCCTATTTACAGGCTGCAACTTGAAGGAATCTCCAACTCCCTAATTTACCAACTATAACCAGAAGGAGGATACAACCCCCTTTCCTTGCCCCATCCACCCGCCCTGAAATATAAATGTAAACCAATATGTCACTACCACTGTCACTAATAGCCTATTAATGTTGATGTCTCTGATATTTCTATTGTTTCTACTGATATCAATATCTCATCAAGACTGCAACCACACACACCACATACCAAGATCCACAAGAGAATTATCCAAATCAAATGCTTATGAATCACTAATACATACATGTTCTTGATTTCTTTAGAATACTCACCCTAACACACACAAGAAGACATACCTTCAATCCTATAGCTGACTTGAGTTTTAGATCCCTGATCTTAAAAAAAATTCCTTAGAGGTCTGCGACCTTATGCATTGTTTGCTCGTGGGTATCCGCACTTTTCCTCACTGCAACTCGTGGATATATGCACTTTTCCTCCTGAATGTTGTGGATTTACTTAAAGAATATATTTCTGAGACTTATTCTCCATGTTCTCGGCTCCTACAAACTTCTTAATTCACTGGAATTATGTGTCTTAGACTCACTTCCTCAGATCTCCAACTCGTATTCTCAGAAGTGATTCACATAAGTGATCTCTAAATGACTCTTCTTTGTGTTTTAATGAGGATCTCATGCAACTGGCATGTAACTTGTTAACTTCTAATGCAACTTGTTAACTTCTGATGAGGATCTCATGCAACTGACATGTAGCTTGTTAAATATTTTTATAGCTACTTTACTTCAACATGCAACCTGTTAACCTCTTGTTCAAGGGTTGACATCAATGACAACCAATTTAATGACAATTGATCTTTCAAAAATTATTATTTTGACAATTAATTAATCTTTCAAAAATTATTTTTTCGACAACTGATTAATCTTCCAGGGTATAACATGCATATGATAATATTGTTGCAGGGTCTAACATGCATATGAAAATCTTGTTGCAGGGTCTAACATGCAAGATATAAATGTGATAAAAGATGAATTATCTAATTCATTTGCGATGAAGGATTTGGGTGCTGCAAGAGACAAGAAAAATCCTTGGTATGAGAATAACAAGAGACAAGAAAAATTTCAAATTGACATTGTATCAAGGTGAGTACATAGAGAAGGTGTTGGAGAGGTTTAGAATGCAGAATGCAAAACCAGTTAGTACACCTTTGGCCCACCATTTCAAATTAACTAAGGAAATGTATCCCAAGACACAAGAACATATAGAATACATTTCTAGGGTCCCTTATTCATTAGCAGTTGGCATCTTGATGCATGTTATGGTGTTCTCAAGACCATATATTACACATGCAGTGGGAGGTGTGGAAGGTATATAAATAATCCAGGTAAATAACATTAGGAGGTAGTAAAGTGGATTCTCAAGTATTTGAGAGGTATTTCTACTCATACATTATGTTTTGGAGGTTTAGACACTATTATACAAAGATATGTTGGTTCATATGTAGTGAGTGATAAATATAGCAGGAAGGGAACCACAAGGTATGTTTTTATAGTAGGTGGAACAACAATAAGTTGGATTTCAAAACTACAAAAGGTTGTTTCACTTTCAACAATGGAAGCAAAGTATGTTGCTGCTACAGAGGCTAGTAAAGAGATGACTTGGTTACAGAGGTTTGTGGAGAAATTGGGAAAGAAGAAGGAGAATAGAAGGTTGTACCATGAAATTCAGGTGCCATTCATCTTGAAAATAACTCAACCTTTCATTCTAATACTAAGCATATACACCTCAAGTACCATTTCATACGATCCTTTTTGGAATATGGACAATTGAAGTTGGAAAAGATACATACTAGCCAGAATCCTATAGACATGTTAACAAAGGTAGTAACAAGAGAGAAATTAAGTTCCTACTCAGTTTCAGTTGGCCTTCAAGTATGAAGGTGAAGATGAGAAATTTTCCAAGTCCAAGGTGGATCATAGTCTAGCAGGTACAACAACAATAGAGTTGTTTTGATCGGTCCCCAAGTGGGAGATTATTGGTTGTGGATCCTAATTATCTTCTTGATTCATAGGTATTGTTTCAACCATGTTTGGACCCCATTACTTGAAGGGGGGGTGTGGGGAGGATTTACCCTTCACTTCTCTCACTAGGGGGGTCCGGGGTGGGTGGTGAGAAATTTTGGAGCTCCCCTTTCTAGTGGAGGATTCGAGGGAAATGCCCCTAGAGAAAAATTTTGGGAAAATTTTCCTTTTAAAATATTGAAAGTTCATAATCAATTTGGACCGTTCATTATAAGGTCACAAATATGACAAGAGAAGTTATGTTAGGGATTTTTTCCCTAGAAGGAAACCCTCTTTTATGTATGAGGGAATCATATTGTGGCTGTGTGAGTGATTGAATATTGTATTCTGAGAGAAAGAAGGAGAAGTTGTTGCGGGTATGTTATAGATTGTATCCCTTCAGTTGATAGATAATAATAAAGGAAGGACCTGGAAATTTCTTTGGTGGAGGTAGCCCACAGTAGATGAACCACATATATCTATGTCTCTATTGTATTGTGTATCTTATGTGTTTTATTTCTGCATTGATTTTATTTTATTGCTTTGCGATCCAGTTTTTCTAACAATGAGGTGTGGTATTTAAACCTAACTTCTTAAAAATTTCTTCAGATATTAAATTCGCTTGAGATCCACTGCCAAATAAAATATCTATCTTTTTATGCTTCACTATGGCCCTTGCATGGAAAATCTCACTTCATTTCTTTGGATTAAGAACACTTTCTAATTTAGCAGATTGAACTGAAGAACTAGAACTAGAAATAGATATACCTTTACTTCCCATTGCTATGATATTAGTTTCATCTACTGAATCTGACCCTAGATCTTGTTGAGTTGTTGCAATAGTCTTTTGTTTATCCTTAACCCGGAACTTCTTGGGTTGCAACTTTGGATGAAGCTTCCAACACTTTGCCTCCTCATGTCCTTTCCTCTTGAAGTGAGAACATGTAGGTCTATCTTCATCTTTCTTCATTGTAGCTGACTTCTTACTCTTCCCTTTTCCCTTCGATTGCTTCTCAAATTTGTGTAGTTTCGTATCCGTGAACACATGCTTTCCTTTTCTATCTTCAAGATGAGTAGATTGCACTAACACTTCATTAATATTAGTAGGATTAAACATCAAAATAGTATGTTGAAGATATGAATTTATACCACCAATATATTTTAGAAGAGTTTCACGAGTATATAACGAAATTCCTAAAGACAATGGTTACTTCTTAAATTCCTTTGTATATACTTGAACATTTTCCCCTTTTCCTTGTCTAATATGTTTTCAATATATTATTTTTGTTTGTATATAAGCTAATGGATACAATTGTTTTCTTAATGCAACAGTAAATTCATCCCAAGAAGAAATTAATTTACCATGTTGGATGAGATTATTTTGCGTCCTACTCTCCCACCATATCAAGTTTGTTCCGCCCAAATGAAGAGTATCCAATTGTATCTTTACAGCGTCATCCATGATTTTTTGTATCCTACAATATAATTCAATTTGTTTGATCCAATTTTCCAACTTCTCTGCATTCAATTCTCCATCATAAATCGAGAAATCAAATTTTACATTTAACTTTAATAAAGGAAAATCATGAGACTTCTTAGAAGACTTCTTCTTAGTACAATAATGTTTTCTATCATCAAAATATGATGATGATGATGATTATGATGGGGATGAAGGGGTATCTGGAGTTTTTTCACCTCCTCCTTCTCCTTCGGATTTTACTGATGTCTCAACTCCTCCATCCTTATGGTACATTTATTCCACCATTATCTTCATCTTGAGGAATGCCTCCATCATGGCTTCAAATCTCATAATAGGATCTTCTCCTTCTTCAAATGTCATTCCTCGTCTTCTAAATTCCCTTTGAATTTCCTAGTTGAAGTCTTCAAGCGTGCCTTCACCTAGATTTGACTTATACCTCATAATCATTCACTTTCAAATACATGTCAAACCAACTCTGACACCAACTTGATCCGAAATCCATTAGATGTTAACTCAATTCATAAACACACACTAACATCCAACCTTATTCAAAAAATTATGATCATATTAACTATTTGCAAATAAACATATGAATTCACTTACTTATCCAAAACCTCATTTGATAAATAATTTCCGAGAAATTGAGTGAAATAGAAACAACAAGAACAAGGAACATTACACACATTGTTAATGGAGTTCACCCATCTTGGGCTACATATCTTGGTCCGCTTCCAAATGAGAGACCGTTCTATTAATGCTCAAATGCTTGATACAATAATGGCTCCAACTCAATTTTTTACAATGACCTTCTTATTTGCTGCTCAAACTCATATATGAGTGTCAAAATCAGTTTCGTCTCAGAAAAATGAAAATTTTGACTATAAACACTCTATACTTCTCTCAAAGAGATCTATGGCATGAAAAACGATGCAAAACCAAAAATATACAATATCTTCTTGCATGCATTCCAATGCAATTCTGCTCTCCTCTTTAGAACACAAATCCATCATAACCAAAATGAACCCATTTTGAGTTCTTGGCATGAAATTTCATGTTGTGAAAATGGAAATGGCGTGGTGTTTAAACAGGGGAAGTCAAGGGATCAAAACCCACCTGACCCCCTATATGCTCGGATGGGAAATGAATGAAGACTTAAATGCAATATTGTGTGTTAGTTTTAACAACGTGTGTCATTGGAATAATTTTCAATTCATAATTTGAAGGCGTTGGAATATACCAAAGGAGGTGACGGGTTCAAATCCCTCGGAATCCATTTTTGTTGTATTGTTATATAACTATACACTTTAAATAGTATATCCGACATACTTGTAACAAGTGGTTTGGCATGCCCACAGGGGTTTGGTCAAGTGACCAACAAACGTACTGTTAAGGAGTTTGTGTTGTTATGCAGGTCATGAGTTCAAACCTCGATTTATCTGGAGGCATTCTCCCTAGGGGTTATAAGGTAGCCGACAGGATTCGACCCCATGTCATGCAAGTATGATACTGCCGTCGTTGCCTATTCCCCTAGTCATAAACAAAAGCTAGTTTGGAATCCTAGTTGGCTCAACCATTTGATTAAGTCATTGGAATATATGTGTGGAGGTTGGGGGTTTGATTCCCTTTGACCCCAACCATTTTTTATACCTTTTAGCCAATATTGGCCAATTGGAGGATGCCACATGGCATCCTCTGATTGGTCCACCTGTTGCACGATCAACACCATGTCAGTGCACAATCAACCTACTTGAATCATCTATCACCATAGAATCCAATCAATACTATACAACCACGCCATACATCTAGTCACCTGCCATTTCAGCTATCCAGTCACCTACCACATGTCTGCCACGTCAGTTATCCATACAATGCCACATCAACATCTATATTTCCATGCGTCAAAACCATGTCATGTGTCATCCTTTCAGTGATCCTTTCAGTGATTCCAAGTGGCATTTGTACGGTGTCCATACAGTGCCACATGTCACCTCTTGGTGGTGCCACATGTCCTACCCTATTTGAATTTTTGCTTGTTGGTCAAAATCTTCATAACTTCTTAATAAGACATCTATTTGAGGCCATTCAAATTGCGTTAGAAATATCTCATTGATCTCTACACAATGAAGTCATTTTCGTTTCCATTTGAGACGATCAATTTTTTAGCATTCCTAGATCCACCTAGATCATTCGACTCCAAGTAAATCCATTTAAATAGATTTAATTGTACTAGTAGGGGTTATATATGAAGACTGTAAGGTTTATGGCATAAAAAACAACAATAGAATTTGAGTTTTGGTTCAGTATTCATCTTTTGATTTTTAGTTTGGTTCTAATAAACATAGTTCATATTTTCAAAACCTGTAGCATCAACATCTTCTTTACAACATCATTTTTATCATTAGCAATAGACTTGATCAACATTCATTATCTCTAGCAACCTTGCTCAGATTTTCAAGTGTCCATCAACCTCAGTCTCTTCCAACAACAACATTTTCTTCAAAGTGTTCCCATGATTTCTCAGCTCTAGTACACCTTCTATTCAACCTCCAGTCAGTAGACATCATGTTCCACAAGTTCCTACTTCATCCTACATTACAAATCTGAATTCTAAGCAAAGGTAAAACTATCTATAAAACCTTATAATTTGTTGAAAGTTTAGGGGATTATGATAAATGATTGCTTAATCTTGTAATTTATCCCTCACCATCATTCATTTTATCTTTTCCATCACTCCATTTCACTGCTATATAGCCATCCCTTTCACTCTACACTTTCCCCATTTTTATTCTATCTAGTGAGTGACAGAGTTTGTAAATATGTAAATGACAAGTATAGCAGACAAATAATTCTACATCAAGTACTTTGTTTCCATGAGGAAATTCTATTCATATTTCCTCCATCTCTTTTATACCACCATTCTTCATTCTCTTACACTTCATAATCTCAGCCATCTCTTCCATTCTTGACCCATCTCTTGATTGTAATTTTCTCTGTACTATGTTAAACAAAAATCAAGATCAGAAATATGTTCTCTTTGACAGTAATAGAAACCCAACATACAAAACTTCACCATTTGAACTCTCTTGCTCATAAGGATGTCATCAGAATATTCTTTCAAGTGGTTGAAGGCATAACACTTCATTATTATTTCCTTTTCAAACATATGTAACATAAAATATGGTTGTGCAAGAGAGATAAAAACAAAGTATATATCCAAGAATCATCAATGTCAGCATGCAAATATCAAAGTATGGTACCTAGTTTGCATATATCAGTTCCCTACTTCATTTGCATAAGGACATGCAGACCCTTAGGCGTGGGAGAGAAGGTTATCATGAGAAACCATTGTAAGTTCAATATTCCTATCATGTATTCTTTGTCACAATTTCACTTTGTCTCCATTCACCACCTCTTCATTATGCTTCATCCTTTATTCTCGAATCTCGTACTACCATTTTACTTCACCATCATAGAGCCATTTACTTATCCTTTCCATTATTATTATTATTATTTAGCATGATCCAATGAAAATATAATTTGTTTATGATGAGGCTCATGATGAAATTGTTGTTCCTATTATATTTGGGGATATAAACACTCTTTATTAAGCTCACCATGAAGAATTCTACTCTATATGTTCTCCTGTTCAATGCAAACATCTCTGTAGATCAAGCATTGGTAAATATCATGTTTACAATAGTCTATGGTAGCAGATTGTGCCATCACAGTGCATATTTTGATGAGTAACACACATGGACATAAATATAAATGGATAGTCTCATGGAAATTTTCACAATGGCATCCAAACTCTATTTTTTTCCCACTATCCACAAACTATGAACCTTTGGCAAGAAAATGGCTTTTTCACTCATCAGATAGTCATTATTCATGGGTTTTTCATGAACGGTATTTACTATATCTTGAGTTTTCTCTTAAGTAGTTGAAGTTGCATCTAGTGTGATTCTCAACATTGCAAAAGAAAAAATAGAAACAACTCCCATCCATATTAATATACACATGTCCACAAAAAAAGATTGGATCTACACTAAATTTGGACATTTTATGGACAAGCTAGGTATTGACTTGACAAATTTGCCAAGAATTAAAAAAATGGCTTCATCATTGGCTTTTGGGATAAACATTGACTTTTTGTTTGTACAAAGAGTAGATATTAGCATTGACATGATTCTAGGGGTATTTGGCAACCATTTTTGAAAATAATAACAACTAATTCCAACGATATGGGTGTGGTTGCAAGATTTAGTTACAACAACCAGATTTTGTGGGTGTCTTCAAAGCAAGGCTAAAAGAATGAGAAATCAATTCTCTGAACATGATCCTTTTATACATTAGTCTATTGACCCTACCATGCTCATATTAGATTACCTTGACTACCTACTCATCCTAACAAACAAACACAATTAGTATGTATCTAAATATCAGTTCTTTTGCATGAGGACATGCAAATAATCAGGTGTGGGAGAGATGTTGGGTCACTAATTTGACATCCTTATCACCACCAAGTCATCCCTTTGTGATCATCCTTTCACTTATTTGTTGTCACTTTTACCATAATTCTTCGTAAATAATCCCCGACATGTGTTATAAGCATCAAGTGGTTAATTATTATACATTTTCCTTGCTTTTGATGAATTAATTAGGATTATAGTTGGTTTACTAATGACGGTTTATGAAGTGTGATTCCTTTAGCCACAATTCAATTGAGTGCAATTATATTCATGTACCACTTATTCACTTCTAGTACCCAAAATCATTCATTGACATACTTTCGCATCTCCAATTGAAATTCGTTCACAAGGGTTTTGAATATATATATTCTAGAATGGTGTGTGTCCCTTACTTCGTACCCAGGTCCAACATGGAAGTCTCCATCTATGGTCAAGGGTTTTTAGTAGAAAACGTTCCAAATTAGCAAGAATTAACTTCTAGCATGATTCATGAGGTGATAAATATGAATCTTGAAATTATGAAACATGGGTTTTGTGCGGGACACACACATTTGAGAAACACATGGGAGATTCTCTCAAAAAGAGAAATATGGAGGAGATAAGGGTGATTCTCTAATATTTGTTTGCCCATATTTGTGGTTGTGGTCAATTTTTCAAACTCCCAAAAATTGTAATAAACAACTATGATGTTGGGGGATTTGGTTCCATCCTTTTCCATTCATTTTGTGTATTAATGATCTGAAAATCCTTTGTAAAAACAACTCTTAAATACACATAAAAATACGACCAGATTCAATAAATGTAGATCACTTGACTATTGCAAAAACACATGTGAATATGATTATTTGTCCATAAACTTCATTAATACCGATGAATAACTTTAAGAATGATGAGATGACACAACATAAAATAAAAGAACTCAAATTACATATATGAATAACATAATTCACTTCATTTCCAAAGTCCCTTTAGATAGTAATATTGTTCTTCATCATCTCAAAATGTCGGATTGCATTACACAAAGGGCTTACAAAAAGCCAATTTATTGAAATCTCTTTAATTCCACTGCTCAAATGTAGAAAATGAGTTTACCATTAAATTCCTTGTGAAATTATGAGAAATTTGAGTATAAAGTCGGCCAAATTTTGAACAGGTATCGAAAAATCCCTTTTTACACGTATAACAAGACTATGTGTCTCATACATGAAAAACTGATATAAGACTTTTACAAATAACCTCTGATCACAAAACATACTTTATATTCATAATCCTTGTGTAAAAATGAATCCAACGAGTACAAACTTTCCTAGGTGTGGAAAATATACCCTATGACACACTTTTCCATGCAACACATAAACTTGGCACGCAAAACAATGTAGTATGTACTGTACCGTACCTCAGAATCTGTGTAGAGTTTGGGATGTGTGTGTACATTGGTTGGGATCCATGCCATTAAATAGGCTTGGTCTCCAACCATACCCGAACTAACTTGACAAATTAATTCTAATTTCAGAAGGAATTCCATTAAATGCAGTAACAATGGCTTGTTGGTTAAGAATTTTGGGATGTAATCCAGAGGTTCCAGGTTTGATCCCTATTCATAGCACATATTCATTGTTTTGTTGTTTTAATATATGGTTTGGCATATTTAGTAGCTCCCCGCGCGACTTTGGTATAGGTCACATGTAATGCATATGGACCAGGGGTTGGGGGCTTAGCCCTCGACCCCTTTTCCCTCCAATTAAAACTTAACATAAATTCAAATATATTTATTGATATATGAATGTTAATAACTATTGCATGGCGCATTGGTTGTGGGGGCTATGTTAAGCCTTTGGGAGGTTATGAAAGTCGTGGGTTCAACCCCCATCGACTCCATAACTTTTACACAACACTAACCAATATTGGCCAATCAGAGGTTTCCACGTGGCATCCTCTCATTAGTTTTCCAATGCTACATGTCAACATTTAATTGGACCACTTGTGTGCCACTTGTCAACCTATAATTCGCCCACCTGGAGGTATGATATTCCCATTCATCTACCAATAACCATGTGCCACATGTCACCCTTGTGGTGGTGACACATGTCACCTCTTTTTCGCATGTACTTTGACGTTTGAATTTTGCATGTTTGACCTGAAATTTGACTGCTCATAACTTTTTCATACAACTTTGTTTGACTTGATGTTTGTCCTAAAGTTTGCACCTGAATGCTAAAGGGAAGAACTAGGCCACCTCAAGTTTTGTAATGGTTTTTTTTTTATAAGTTAGGTTTGTTGGTCAGCTAATGGATAGGTTTTTCAAGGATAGAAACTTGGTTGGACTGGCCAAACAATATGACTGCAGGTTATCCTTATCTAATGTTATGCATTTTGATGAACATGTAAGGATATGGAAAGATGAACAAAGGAAACACAACAAGCAAAACAATGGGTTACCTGCTATGTGAGATTTTAGACTCAAAATAATATTTCAATACCTAAACAAAATATCCAGATACAAATGATTGAATAGGTTGCAAAATAAATGTTCCTTTTACTAAAGCAATATTTGATTAATAGGTTGCATAACAAAAAAAATATTAATTAAAACCATAGCTGAAAGGAAGAAGGAAATGCACATTGCAAACATCCCAAATTTTCATCCAAGATAAGATTAAAGAACACATAAATATTTGAGCTACAAAACACAAACTGTCATCAATATAAATATTCATTGGGTAGAGAGATTTACAATCATAAGTTTAAGGTCCAACCAATTTTGATGCTTGAATCTTTCACTAAAAACTGAACCTTCCTCCATTACAAAATTTGTCTATTTATCATTGTTGCAGAGGGTTTTGACCATCGTGAATACTAAATTTTATCTCTTCATAACAACCTGAAAACAACTCTTTGAATTGAGTGTGTTCAATTGGGAGTATAGTCATGGAATTCTTTAAACCTAACCTTAAAAAAAATGTGGTTCATATCAAACAAAAATGACCACATATTATACTTCGATGGTAATCTCTTTAACCTAGAACAACTAGACTTCTAATAGTGCAAAAATAACTGATGCTTGTGTAGGAGTAAAACAATCCTTAACAAAAAACTTTGACAAATGAGACTAACTATAACTGTGCATGAGTACCCACGTGCACTCCAACTAGAGATTAACTGGGATATAGCTTGATTATATGGCATTATCCTCAAGCCCTTTTCCTTTAACAACAACTGTCTTCTTCAGATTATCTCCTTCACAAAGAAGCAAGTTTTCTGATGCTTTCTTTGTAGTTTCTGGTACTTATTTTGCAGCTTAGAATGCTTCTTTTCCAACTCTTGATTCTATGTTGCGAAGTCTAAATCTGTTGTTTCAATGTTTGTACTTGGTGGTTGTCATTCATACCTTCATCAACCTCCACCTTTGGGTTAATTAAAACCTACTTCTTACCTCTATCTCTTATCCCTTTCTCATCATCTGTGGAAGCTTTAATGTGATCAGCTAGAATTTTGATTTTTCTGGACCTCATTTCAAATCGGTGTATAACTTCAGACCCTATCCCATGTGCTTCTTTCATAGACCCCTGCATTTCTGATATGCTGGCTTTGATTTCTGGTTTGGTGTCATCTGAAATTTGCTTTTAGGGTAACCCTACATTTGGGGAAATTCCATCAGAGTCCTACTTGGGATTTAGGCCAAAGTCCCCTACATTTTGTTGTAAACTTGAATCTGCAGGGTATTATGTTTTGACGGTTGCAAATTGCACCCCTAAATTTTCTCCCTTACTGAATTTCAACTTTTCTTTACCCCCTATCATTTTCTTCAATTTATGGATTTCCATTTATTCCATGTTGGAAAATCCTTAGCTGTCCTCATCTTCAATTATAATTGGTCAGGGGTCTTTCAGTGATGGGTTAAAAAGTGCCTTGGAATTCAGTCTTAACTGATTAGTAATTATGGTTTTTATGTTGGGATTTCTGGGCATTCCAGGGCCTTGATTTCTTTTCCTCTTTTTGTTTTTCTTAGCTTCAACAAACTCCTTAAGCATTGTTTCCATGGGAACAAATTCTGTATTAACAATTTAAGGACTCTTTTACTTAGATCACATGTACTCTCTCATTTTTGTTTTGGGCACTTTACCCTTCTGCATGGTGGGAGTAACCTGTTCATCTTCAGAATGGTTGGGTGACAATGGGCCCTATGGGGTATCATGCACCTGTTGTTGCTTGCTAGAAACTATGCTACCTTCATTTCCTATTCGTTTTGCAGTGGAAGATCTTAGGTGCATTTGAGGGGTTTCCTCCTTCATTGTGGTGGCTAATTTGTTTCTTCTGGATTGGGTAACCTTTGTTTTGGAGGCCCTTTTCTTGTTTGTTTTTTGTTGGGAAGCATTTGATGAGCCACCAGGTTCAAGAGAAACCCTCCCTTCTGGATTATCTTCATCTTTTTCACCCTCAATATGTGGATCAGGCTATTGTTCTTGTTCTTGTAAACCTACAGATTGTAAAAAGTAGTCCCAGGGCATCTCAATTTCACCCAAAGCGAAGAGCACCGGAATTTTAATCAAACCCTGATGATACAAGCTCCTGTGGGAAGAATCAGGGTGGCTCTGAACCCTTCTATCCATATTGTAAATGTGTTGAACCTACACAAAATAGATTTAGATAAACAATAATACACACATTTGCAGAGAGAATTTGAGAAAGAAGAAGAAGGAGAGAAAGAATGAAATAATTCTCATTAACTGTTGTGAATAATGAATAATTTACACATGATATACTTTGTATAACTCAATGAGTGAGCACTAGAGGAGAACCAATGCACCATAGTGGTGGTATAGAGTGATCTGGACACACACCATCAATTACGGGAGTGAACTGCCACCTAGTCTAGTCTCTCCGACAGTTACGAGAGTGAACTGCCACCTAGTTGAGTTAACTAGTCAACTAGTCTTCAGTTAACTGACTGAACATAGAGTAGTGATGAGTTAACTCAGGGAATCAAGGGTAATGTGCCAGCCTGGTGATGATCCCAAGGCAAGTGCGAATTAGCTAGAGATGATCCTGATGTTGCATGGTGATCCAAATTTTATGAGCAGAACAAAATGACTATAGATTATTAACAGGTGCTTAACACAAAATAACAAAGATACAATAAAACTAGTTTTCTATTCAATAAGGAAATAAGTTGAAACTGTAAAATGCAACGGAAAACAGGCTTGCTGGAATGGTGGCGGCTTATCTCCGAGAAGAGATGTGATGGCTAGGATCATTCATGAGAAGATGATTACAATGAGGCTCTAAAGGCCTTTTTATAATAAACAGGAATGCCAAAAACCCTAAAAAATCCAAAAACCTAACCCTAGGAGATGAAGCACCAAAATTCATGTGGGCCCCATTTGGGTAAGTTAGTACATCAACTTCCCGGGGTCATAACGTTTGCATACGATCTCCGTTTTAGGTGCATGATAGCCCGATGGAAAGGTATTTTTGAGGATATTCATTTTGGGGGAAACATCAAAGGATATTACATGTTGCTCACCATTTTCCCAAAAAACATCGTTTAGGGCCTCAAAATGGCTCTAGAAGTTCCAGGACCCAAAAAACTGCTAAAAATAGTAAATTACCAAAATTGCGAGAAAACTGTTTTGAGTCAATTGGAAAAGATGGGTGGCCATCGATATCCACCTGGATCATTCCTCCCTCCTTAGGAAGAAATGGTCTCCATTGCTTTGATTTCCCCCATCAGATGAGGAAATTTCTGCTGAATTTGGCCTCGGGTGAGCCACTTGCCTTGGTGCAGGAGCTGCCCTGCTTTGACAACTCAATAAAGATGGATCCTTTGCTATCGAGTGCCCTTGATTTGTGTGTCCACAATCTTATCACTGGATTCCTATTGTATGCAGTTGGGGTTGAGCTCTGTTGGTGTCAGTTGTTTTGCTACTTCTTAGGTGTCCAATAATGGTGGGAAATAAGGGCGAAGGAGATCCACATTGAACACTGGGTGCAGGCCAAGGAAAGGAGGAATGTTGAGCTCAAAAGAATTATCCCCCATGGCCTTGGTGATGGTGTATGACCCATAACAGAGTGGATGAAGCTTCCGATGGGGTCCTGTAAGGCTTTCTTTATGCAAGTGAAACCAAACTTTGTTGCCCACTTGAAACTTATGTGGCACCCGATGTTGATCATGCCGCTGCTTGTACTTGTCATTGAACTTCTGTAGGATATCCTGATTCTGATTCCTGAACCTGTTGGCGGATGTGTTGGATCCTCTCAATAAACTGGGTGGCTTTGTTAGCTTCAGTTAGAGAAGGAGATGAGTCGGTCGAGGTGATTGTAAGGGGAAGTGCAACATATATGGGACTCAATGGTTGGAATCCCAACCCCACCTGAAAGGGGTTGTGTTCGGTTGAGCTATGCCAAGCTCGGTTGTAGCTATGATGGACATAGGGAAGGCTCTCATCCCATATGCGAGGGTGCTTGGAATTATACATGCGAAGGATATGCACAATCATTCAATTTACAACCTTGGTTTGGCCATCTATCTGGGGGTGGAAGGCCATGGATTTGGTGAGATTGGTGTCCAGCAGTGACTAGAGGCTCAAACAAAATGTGATGAGAAATCGACTATCCCGACCTAAGACAATGGTTTTTGGGATTCCAAAGTGTACCCAGACTCATTCAAAGAAGAGCTTGGCAGTGGCCTCTACTATGATGCTATTCTTGCAGGCAACCCAAATCGCCATCTTAGAAAAGCGATGAACAACCTAAAAACACAATCATTTCTCCACTTGGTGTATGGGAGGCCTGACATGTAGTCCATTGAGATGGATTCCATGGCCTATCAAGAGTAGGAAGAGGGGTGTACATGCCTTGTTTCTCAGTGGTCGGTTTGGCAATAGCGCAGGTAGTGCAGGACCTGATGTACTTGCCGACCTCATGTCGAAGTTTCAGCCAGTATAAATGTTTCTGTAGCATCACCACTGTCTTTTCGACACTGAAGTGTCCTGCCACCTGACTGTAGTGGGATTCCTAGATCATCTCCGCCCACTTGCTTGATGGAACACATATATGGCCCAGACAACACAACAACCCATCTTGAAGATGGAAATTATCGAAAACTACATTTGCACCCAACATCTGGTAGGTGGTGGCGAAGTCCAGGTCTGTCTCATAGAGTTAGGGCCATCTAGAGGTCTCATGGATGCAAGAGTCTAACACTGTGGTGAGTGTCATGATTGGTAGTCTGCTGAGGCAATCAACAACACATTTGGTGCTTCCTGTTGTATACTTGATGTTGAGGTGGAATTGATGCAAGTATGTGGACCAATTTTGATGGTGGTCATTCTGAAATTTTCCTTGTGTCTGCATGAATTGCAGTGGATTATGATTAGTGTGGATGATTGTCTCCTTCCCAAGAATGTAATGTCTCCAATGGTGACAGGATTTCACAATGGAGTACATTTCTTTGTCATAAGTAGAGTAGTTACAGAAAGAATTTGATATTGTCTCACTATGATAGGCCACGAGGTGGCTGTGCTGAGTGAGAACAATGCCCACAACATAGTCTTAAGCATCTGTCTCGATCTCAAATGGCTATTGCAGGTATGGTAGTGAAGGTATTGGGGCTGAGCACAAGCACTACTTTAAATAATTGAACGCTTTTTGTTGGGACCGGTCCCACACAAATTTTTCCTTATTGCCACCCCTGATTATTTGGCCAAGGGCCCATGCAATATGAAAGAATCCAAACACCAACCTGCGGTAGAAATTGGCAAGGCCCAAGAAGCTCTGAAGATCAGTGAGTGTGCTTGGGGCTGGCTAGTCATGGAAAACTTGGATCTTGGATGGATCCACATGTATGCCATGCTAATCAATGATGTAGCCTAGGTAATGGACCCTGTCCATGCCGAAGGAGAATTTTTCCAAGTTGGCATATAGTTTGTGCTACCGTAGTGTGTGCAGAACCTATTGAATATGTTGCAAGTGTTCGACCCAAGTCTTGCTATAAATGAGAATGCCATCCAGATACACCACTACAAAAGTATTGGTGAATGGTCATAGGATATTGTCCATCATCCTCATGAAAGTGGCTAGAGAATTTGTCAAACCAAAGGGAATGACCAACCATTCAAAAAGGCCTTCCTTTGACTTGAAGGCGGTCTTCCATACATCTGTCTGTTCTATTGGGACCTGGTGGTAGCCAGAATTCAGATGAATCTTACTGAAGTATTTGGCCCCCGTGAGTTGATCAAGGAGGTCGTCGATTTGGGGAATCAGGTACCAGTTTCTGACTGTGATTTTATTCAAAGCCTGATAATCAATGCAAAGTCACCAGGTTCCATATTTATTCTGTACCAACATGATTGGGCTCCCACAAGGTGATGAGATAGGATGGATGTACCCCTTGTGGAGAAGTTCTTGGATATGTAACTTGATCTCCTCATTTTCTAATAGAGAGAGGCGATAGACTAACCCATTGGGTAGCAGTGCGTCGTTGGTCAGATCGATGGGGTGCTTGACCTGGCAGTGCAGAGGTACCTTGGTAGGTGAGGAGAAGATATCTGAGTATTCTTCCATGAATTTATCTACTTGCTTCTGCTGTCTGGAGATGTCGGTCGTAGAGACTTTGGATGTGGCTGTGATCTTTCACTCATTTCGAGAGTGAATCATGAAGAAGACAAACTTCCCCGTCTGAGAGATGACCTTCCTGCATTTCTTAGCAAAGATCAAGGAAATAACACTAGGTGGGACTGCCTCTGGTATCCTGTAAAATTTCATGTTCAAAGTAATAATAACACTACAAGGCTTAGACTCATATACAACATGATGTTTCCATAAATAAGGTTGGCCCAAAATAACATCACAAACTTCGAGAGGAGAAACATCACACAATACCTCATCTTTGAAGGGCTTGATTTCATATGACAGTCGACATTGTTGGCTGATGCAAAGATCTCTTCCTTGGTAGAGCCATCCAACGGTGTAGGGTTGTGGGTGCAGCGTTGTCAGCAGGGCCAACCGTTTGACGACCTCTGCTGAGATGAGGTTCTTCTAACTATTTCTATCAACGATGAAGTGCAACAGGGTTTCTTTTACCCACATATGTGAATGAAAGAGGATCTCTCCTTCTTATGGCTCATCTGGTTCACCAGGATGGAGCTTCGTGGTAGCAACGGTGGCACTGGGTTCCATGTCAATGATTTGTCTTCCCCTTTCTGGTTGTGACTCAGAGTCAGAACCCACATCTGATTCAAAGGTTTTCACTTCAACCAACAACGACTTCTTTGAGTGGTATTCAACAGTGTTATGCCAATGGATCTTATGGAAGTCACACCACTTCCCGGTGTCTTTCTTTGTCTTTATGGTGTCCTTCTTTTCTTGCGGCTTGGACTAGTTGTCCTGATACTTTCCATCTTTTCTCTATCCCTTGTTCTGTGGGTTGGGGCTGACCTTTCCTGGCTTTTTTTATGAGTGGTTTCCAGGCCCAAATTGTTGTGTCTTTTGTTTGAGCTTCTGCTCTATTTTGACGACATATCAGTAGGCCGCGCCCAAGGATGAGATGTCCATAAATTCCATTTTGGTATGGATGTTTCTATGCAGAGAATCGTGATACTTGAGCACCAGATGTCACTCCAAATCTTTGATACCCAACTTGGTGTGCAAGGTATGGAAGATATTTGTGAAATCTGGCACTACTTGGTCTCTTTCTTTCCACAGTGTGGTCCATTTGGTATACAAGTCATCATAACTTCCGACATGGTAGTATTGTTCCTTAAAATATCCTATAAAATATATCCTCTAAAATATCACGTGAAGAAAATCATTCTTCACATCCATATGGTGAACTTCCCATCCTTTGTCTACTGCAATGGATAGAACCAAGTGAATGGAGTCCATATTTTCTATAGGATAAAAGGTCTCATCATAATTTATCCCATGAATCTATTGAAATACTTTTGCAACTAATATTTCCTTGTACCTTCTCACTTGCCCATCTACTGCTCTCTTGGTCCTATAGACCCATTTTCATCTAACAAGTTTCCTCCCTGGTGGCAGTGGAACTTGATCCCAAGTTTGACTCTCTAGGAGTGATTCTTACTCCTCATGCATGGCTACTTACCATAAAGGATTTCCCATAGCTTCACTGTAGATCTGTGGATGAGAGGATTTAACCATATAGAAATGTAGGGGCATCGTTTGTTTAGAATATCAAAGCACATGAGAAGGCTCCTCATGCTGAGATCAATTCCTCCTCGAATCCAATGGTTTCCCTCCAAGGAAACCTGCTTCCTGAAGTGTATACTGTTCCTACTTAGGAATCTTCGGAAGCTCTGGCACTGGCTCCTCACCTAGTTGTACTACCTTTTCAACTCCATGTGCATAATCCTATATATATGATTCTGAATATGTATCATCTGAGTGTATGGAATCATCATCTCTGATGTCTAGAATTGATGGAAGTACAAGAGTCTTTGCATATTGCACTAGAGGTGCATGCAAAGGAATCTCCTAAAACTGAACATTGCACTCAATGATGAGTCGGTTTGTAGAGGGATCAATCAACCTATACCCCTTCACATCATCTAGATATCCCACAAAGATGCAAGGTGTGCTCTATGGATCTAATGCTTTCCTCTTTTCAGAAGGAATATGGGCCCATGCATGAGATCCAAAGATGTGGAAGTGTGTAGCATCTAGTTTGTCACCTATCCAAGCCTCAAAAGGTGTCATTTTCTCAAAATATCTATGAGGATATATATTCTATATATAAGAAACATAGTTAAGTGCCTCAACCCAAAGCTTGGAAGGAAGATACCTCGCATGAAACATGTGATTGGTCATCTCTTCGAGATATTTGTTCTTCCTTTCAACAACTCCATTATGTTGTGGAGTGTATGGAACTCTATGTTGAAATTGGATACCGGCCTAATGATGAATATTCTAAACATATTTGTTGATATACTCCCCCCCATTGTATGTATGAAGGATCTTGATTTTATTCACAATCTGTGTTTCTACTAGAGCTTTGAAGTCTTTGAGATGCTAAAAAACTTCATACTTTTTCCTGAGAAAATAAACCCAAGTATAGCGTGAGTAATCATCAATGAATGTAAGGACATACTTTGCTTTGTTGATGGAAGGATGTGGAAATGAGCCCATGAGATCACTACGAACAAGCTCCAAGGAAGTGGAGGCTCTCCTTGCCTTCATTTTTTCAAATTTCTCTTCAGGATGCTTTCCAAGAATGTAGACTTCACAAACGCCTTCAAAAAAGTAAATATTTGGAAAGCCTTTGATCATTACTTGCTTGGAAAGTTGTTGCATGTACCTAAAGTTTAAATGACCAAATATCTCATGCCATACTCTATTACTATCATCAACATGCGTTAGTAGTAAAGAAGAGTTATTGTCAACAAACTTAGTGAATTTATACAGCCTTGATTTGTGATCTACCTCACCAATTCCAATAATGGAATTGTCATGCATGTCAAGTACAAAAACTGAATATGATGTAAATTCAACCTTTTTACTTGCCTGTGTGATCTGATAAACTGAGAGAATATTTATAGAAAGATTTGGAACATGTAAAACATTCTCAAAACTTCCATTAGGGAGTTCCACTCTTCCCTCTCCTGCTAATGCTACTAGAGTATCATCCCCCATGAGAATAGGGGGTCTTGTGCATGTACTCAAAGAAGTAAAAACTTCCTATTTTGCTGCCATATGATGTCATGTGCCAACATCTATAATCCATGAATCATATGAGGAATTAATTGTAGCAAGAGCATGATGATTACCTTTCTTAGACACATGATCTTCTTCCTTCTTCTTCTTGGCTCCTTTTGGAATGAAGTTTCCAAGTTTTTTCTACCGAAGTACCCGAGCCATAAGATTGATCTATTTCTTCTTGCATGTGGATTCTTTATGATTCAGTTTATTGTAGGAAGTGCATCGCTTTCCCTTCTTCTTCTTATCTTTGGAACTTGAATAATCCTTGAAGGGTTTTGAATATCCCTCCTTTTATTTTTGTTTCTCCTTTCCTTTATGTTTGTATTTATGATTGGATGACCCTTTCCCATATTGCATGGTGAGTGCATGTGCTTTGGGTTCCTTAATTAGGCCCATCTAAATTATTTTTTCCTTCTCACGTGTGAGAGAATCAATGAACTGCTCCATGGTAGGCATCTTCCACTTTGATCCCAAGAGATATCTGCCAGAATGGAAATTGGAGACATAGACAACATATTTTTGTGTTAGAATAAGTTGGTGTACTTGTGTAGACTTAAAAATACCACAAGATTCCAAGCTCAATATCAAAGATTTAAACTTGGTAAAGAAATCATGTATATTATCAAAAAATTTAGGATCCAAGGTATTCAACTCTACCTCAATCATATGACCTCTCATCTCATCCTGCTTTCCAAACATACTTTCCAAAGTGGTAAAAATTGAATTTGGAGTCTTTCATGCAACAACATGAAACCACAAAGCAGTTGAAATCAATTCAAGCAGAATTCTTGTGGCCTCATCCTTTCATTTCACCCATTTGGTCTTCTCAATTACTTTTGTAGGTTATGTTTCTGTCCCCTTCGTCAAATTGTACAGTACTTTCCTTATGAGTTGGAATTCATCCTTGGGATTCCAATCAAAATAAATGTATGGTGTGAGGATTACCACCAATTTTGACTATAGAATTGGTGTCGTATCCATCTCTCCCACTGTGTCTGAGAACCCCTAAAATTTACTCTCAATATGCCAGTGAAAAACTTATAAATCACTGCAAAAAAGGGGCACTTTAGGAGGTGGTCACACCTTTCCTTAAGACACAAAGCAACCAGGTCACGACTCACACTCTGCTAGTGTATAGGGTGTGAACAGTCCAGAATTGGAAAAATCACAATTCTATGTGCAGTGGTCGCTCCTTTCAACAGATAGAAGGTGCGACAATCACACTTTTCATCTAAGAAAGGGTGTGACCCTGTCTGTTACATGGATTTTGCTCACCTAAACTCCAATTTTCCTTATTATATTGATTTTCTGGCTTGCTCCAAGCAACGTAGATTTGATTCCATGTCAATGTTTCATCGAAACCTGCACACTAGTTCAGTGGGAGTTAACTGAATAGTTCTATTTTAGACTTTTTTTTAGACCATCATTATTATGCATGCATGCATTCCTAAGGAAAGATAACTGCTTGATTTCTTTTCTTAACCATAGAATGTTCTTTACTATATATGAGTGTATTCCACTCATTCATTGTATCATATTGATCATATTTATCATCATTGTATCAACCATTGGATCATTGATCGACTCATTGGAGTAGTGTGAATATATTTTCTCATTCTTCCATATTGAATCTCTTGTCCTTTTATTGATAAGACTTTTTTGTACTTTCTTTATCTAGATCTCCTGTGTAGGTTTTGATGAAACATTGACATGGTATCATAGCTATGCTTCTTGGAGCAAGTCAAACAAGCCAGAGAATAAGGAAAATCGAAGTTTTGGCTAGCAAAATCTGTGGTCGTACCTTTCTGCAATGATTTCTCCAAAAATATTATTTTTCTAAGGAAAATTCCCTCAAAGAAGTAAATCGACCCATTCTGCAAGTGGATTTTCAAACATTTGGAAAAATTCCTCATTGCTTGCTCAGAAAGGAAGTCAAAAGATAATGTCCTAAAATTGATATGAATTTTCCATTTAAAGTGACATTTTTGCAGTGAGTTTTGCCAAAATATTATTTTTCTGAAGAAATGGCCCATGTGAGAAGTAAATTGACCCATTATGCAAGTGGGTTTTCAACCGTTTGGATAAATTACTCATCATTTGCTCACATATGAAGTTGGAATATTGCCTCCTGGAACTGATACAGATTTTCCATTTGATGTGCCCTTTCTGCAATGATTTCTCAATTTTTTCACTTGCAGATTGAGAGTAAAATTTTAAGGGTTTATCTGACTTAGTTGGGAGAGAATCATTGTAATGGAGGAAAAAGATGCAGTTATATTGACCCTTTAGAGTGTGAATCTAAAATTTTTCAAAGAAGTTAGCAAACTTCGAGGTGAACAAGAGAGATCCAATATTTGTCTTCAAAACATGTGTACCTATTTTTCCAGGGATTCTGGAGTCATTAGGAGTCTAATGGAGGATCAAGAAGCTCAATTTGATACTTGGACCACACACATTAATGAGATGGAAGAGAAATTCACTCTTCTCAATGAACATTTTTTGGTTGATTTAAAAGAGGAGGAAGATATTATTGCTTGTTTGAATAAAGATCTGCAACTGTCTCTTGCTTCTAATGTCATTGTTGCATTTTTAAGCACTACTGAGCTTCCTTCCCCAAATTTTGAGTTGCACACTCATGGTTTTGGGTCAAAATTGATACATAATATGGGATACATTGGTGGTGGTGTTGGTAAGAATGGCAAAGGGATTGTACATTCAATTCATCCTGTGATGAGATTAGTAAAAGAGAGGCTTGGTTTTGTTGGGACTTCATTTCCAGTAGTAAGTTGTCTTGATATTTCAACCATTAAGACTCGATTTTTTCAATCACAAGAGTCCATCACACAAGATGACTCTTCTATTATTTATTTGCAACATCCACCACCTACATATCTTATTGATACAACTTCATAGCTTTCACAACCAGATTCGACACCAACTTCAACATTAGAGTTGCCATTATCAGACTCTTTATCACCAACATTAGAGTTTTTGGTAGTGGCAACATAATATTCAACAATAGCTATAGGGTCTACATCCTCCAGATATTGAAATCCTCGACATCATGATCAGAGACAACGTTGTCTTCCTTTCAGGTATCCTCAACCTTTTGTCAGTTCCTCTTCTTTCAACTCATTGATTAATAGGCGTATATGACAACATCTTGGCAAGGTACCAACTATAAGGATATTTTGTGGTTGGCTTGATGATTGGTCATGGCAACATTTGAGAAACTGTTTGAGGACATATTATAGATGTGTTTCATCCATGATACATGGGAACCATTCTCATTTCTCTTGACTTGATTGATTATGTCACCTTTACAGTTCCATTCACCACTATTTTGATTACTTTTATGGTGTTTTCCTCTATGTTTTGGAAGCACTCTGACTATCCCGACCATCTTGGTGTAATATAGCGCCTTAATTTTTGGAGAGATTGATTTTTGTAAACTAGTATCAGCTAAAACATTTCAGCTTCAAGACACTTATTGATACAAATTATGATCTGTCATCATCAGATCATGCTTCATTGACTTGTCATTTTTTCTTGGTTTTGGAGATTGTCTACCTACCACATGGTGGATATCATATGTTATTTTCTTCTTTTGATGCATTGTCTTTTGAGGGTGGATTTGTTCCCATGTGGTTTTCCCTATTTACTCAGTTTTATTCAGTGTTCATTATTTGCATTGGACATGAGTACCTAATATGGCATAGTTGCCGTGGCTCATTTTTTACTCCATAGTGATGTACAGGGGGGTGTTGGAGAAATTTATATTTTCCGCACACTATTTCAGTGGGAGTTAACTGACTAGTTCTATTTTAGACTTTATATTTATACCATCACTATTATGCATGCATGCATTCCCAAGGAAAGATAACTACTTGATTTATTTTCTTAATTATGGAATGTTATTTACTATATGTGAGTGTATTCCACTCATTCTTTGTATCATATTGATCATCATTGTATCGATCATTCAATCATTGATCGACTCATTGGAGTAGTGTGAATATATTTTCTCATTCTTCCATATTGAATCTCTCGTCCTTTTCTTGATAAGATTTGTTTGTACTTGCTTTAGCTAGATCTCCTTTGCAAGTTTCGATGAAACATTGACACAAACAAAGCTTATCAAGAAAGGACGAGAGATTCAATATGGAAGAATGAGAAAATATATTCACACTACTCCAATGAGATAATCAATGATGATCATTGTGATACAATGAATGAGTGGAATACACTCATATATAGGAAAGAACATTCCATAATTAAGAAAAACAATCAAGCAGTTAGCTTTCCTTAGGAAAGCATGCATGTGTTGGCACAGGGGAAGACCTAGGGTTCAACTCTTACAACAACACACCAACAAAACCCTAAATACTAGCCCTTTCGACAACACCTGTGAAGTAGATGAAGTCTCACCCGAGGTAGAGGCAGGGGTGGTTGCAGGACTCAGATGTCTGCAAACTTAGTTAGGACACCGATCTGTGATTGTAACACCTTAACAAAGCACTTAGCAGTTGCAATTCATTAATATTCAGTCTTATCTTACAACGCAACTAAACCCTAATAATAGATCAACACATTATTCACACAGATCCAATATATTCAAGCACTCAACATCCCAACATAGATCATATCTAGAATTCATTCAGATTATTCACCACTAATCTATCACATTAGATTCTTCTAAGCATATATCAGTGCACTAAGCCTTTAAACACATAAAAAAGAGAACAACCATAAAGAACTAAGAAACCACAACACGAGGTATATGTGGTTCACCACCACCTTGGGGCTACATTGTCCAACTCTTCTTCTTTATTTATTTCTGTCAATATTCTACATGCACAGAGCCATGATATCTCACTCTGCAGAGGACATGAGATCTACGTGCACTCTGCTAGATCCTCCTTCCTTGATTTACATCACAAATCCCATTCACAGTCTCTTACAGTCACTTGCACTTAGCTATGCAAGTTCTCAACATAGCATGCACAAATCACTTACAAGTTACACTTAGCACAATATCTAGCCTCTCTTAGATCACATAGATCAAACTACTTCCTACATCGCCTGGCTTCCTATTTATACATTACAAAAAGGGCCTAAACATGGCTAAACCCATGGGCCGACATCCCCATACCCGTTACATAAGCCCAAAACCCAAAAATCACTAAAAAGGGGCCGAGATCCCGCGATCTCCGCTTCGACTTGCGCTTCGCCTTTGATAGCCTATCGAAGTCCCAAAAGTAGGTCAAACATGACCAAGGATCCTCACAACTTGGTCAAGGGCCAACAACATGCATAATAGTGATGGTCTAAATAGAAAGTCTAAAATAGAACTAGTCAGTTAACTCCCGCTGAACTATTGTGTTGAAAATAGTAATTTACCCAACACCCTCCGAGTTCAAGGATGGTTTCCTTTGATTGGAATAATATTTTTGAGCATTTCCTTACTTCTTCTGCACCCTTCCAAATAACTTCATTTTTTCCATTTCATAACCTTCTAAACAAGGGGGAATTCCACTCACTTTGAACATGCTCCCTCCAAGTTCAAGGATGGTTTCCTTTGATTGGAATAATATTTTTGAGCCTCACCTTCCTTCTTCTACACCCTTCCAAATAATGGTTGAAATTAATTAAATAAACATATACATATGTATAGTATATGAAGGAGCCTCTGTAGGCATTTTATCCTCCTTGGCTTGGAAATCTTTGGGTTTCCCAAGCTTGTGTCAGTTACCAGTGAGTTGTTGGATTTTGATAGAACACCTAGTGAGTATTTGGGGATTCTTCCTCATTTTCCTATCATGTTAGGTGGGAACATTGTCCTAGTTGATATGATAGTGGATCAAGGCCCATTAGAATTCAATATGCTTCTTGGGCGTGATTATGTATATGTATTTTTCCAGCACATTACCCTCCCCAATTTCTTCTTTTACCTTTTCTCTAACAAAAGAAATTGCCCCCCCCCACTAAAATTTTCTATTGGAAATCCTCTCAGACTCTCTTATGCAAATGGAAATGATGAAGTCTCTCTTCTCACACTCCATACTTTACCATTTCAATGATTTTAAAGAATACCATGGCTCGCCGATACATTGTATATTGGAGAGCTTCCTCTTTCCTTCACCGATACATTGTGTATCAACGAGCATCCTCTTTCCCTTGCCAATATAGTATGTATTGGTGCACATCCTTCTTCTTCCGTCGAAACATCCTATATGGACAACTTGGGTTTTTCTTCACCAATATGATTTCTCAAACTTTCACTTAAACTTTTTTCTAACTTCTAATCCAATGATTTTGGATATATTGGTGGGTTAATCGTTTCCTCCTCGATATAGCCAATATCAATGAGTTAGTGATTTCTTCACTGACACACAGGTGGCCATCCTCTCTCTGTCATTGATAAGAAGGAAGGGCCAACACTTAGACATTTTATTTTTTCACTTTCTAGTGTATCGACATCGATCATTTTATGGGAATTGATGCATTGCCACCCATCAGTCCTTGGACGTTGATACATCGATGCTTCATCCACTTTCAACCATCGATATAAATCGACACAGATCCTCCCACATTCGTCAATACATCACATATCATCAAGGTTCCTTTATTTCTCTCTGATACATAATGTATTGGTGAGGTTCATCTATCTCTCTCTGATGAACTACTTGTCGGAGAGTTTCCATTTTTTTTCGTTGGTGTGCTAGAAAAAATATGTCGACCCCTCATTGACACTGAATGTATCGACAATGATATTATTTTTATTTCCAACATAGACCATGTTAGAAAGACACTTTCATCATGAAGCCTCTCCCAAGTTCCTCTAGATCATATCATTCTCACTACGCTTGTTAATCATATTCCTATGGTTTCAAGCGATTAAGACCTCCATGCGTGAAAATATAATTGATGATTGATTTACTACCTTGCCTAATCTACTTCATGTTGCAGTCGTGATTGAGTCTTTGTGTATCTCTAGTAGATTTCATTATGCATACCATGCTAGCGTGCATGTTTGGTGCCTTATTTATTTTATGACTAACCTTGATCATGAAAGTGTTATTTATTGTTAGGTGGGTTAATTGCAACATCTACAGGGCATAGTTTGGCTCTAAATTGCACCTCAAAGAAGAATTGGTACTCTTGTCGCATACTCAATGGCAAGTTCTCCAAACTTCAATTGGCTATTTTCGTGAGATAATATTTACATCAATTGATATATGACTTAGTTCTAATGGATGGATCAAGAGCCTATATAACACATATGCCATAGGAATTGAGGGAACTAAATATGGGAAAATCAATAGCGAGAACGGGGTCCAAACGTTCATTAAAAAAATTCTTTGCTTGCAATTTTGGGTATTGTTCAAAGTGGATTTTTCACTCCTTAAACAACCTATATGTATGTTTTATAAACCGTGATTCCAACACCACTAACGAAATCAAAATTTGAGGTCCAAAAGTGCCAGAATGATCACCAAGTATTTCCCATCATGCAAGCCTTGTTAATCGTGACCTTCATTAAACATGAATCTACTAAAATTCTCGAATGAAGTTGTACGGTCTCTCACTAGAATCCCCTCCTTATGCTCTTTGCATTACAAAAAATGGCACCTCAATCAGAAAGTGTATGAGAAAGTTATGGACTTTTGAATTGAATCTCTTATTGTTTCTTGCCGTTAAAAAAGACACTTATAAATTTTTTGATTTGTCTTCCTACATAGGGGAGTTTGTTCTTTTCTTTCCGATTCATAGGGGATTTCATGATTTTCTTTACGATACATGGAAGACTTCATGCTCATATTTCCAATACATAGGAGAGTTTGTTTTCATCTTGTCGATACATAAGGGAGTCTGTGCTCATCTTATCGATACATAAGAGAGTTTGTGTTCAACTTGCCGATACATATAAGAGTTTGTGTTCATCTTGGTGATACATAGGGGATTTCATGTTCATATTTTAGATACATAGGGAAGTTCATGTTCATATTACCAATACATAGGAGAGTTCATGTTCATATTTCCGATACATAGGAGAGTTCATGTTCATATTGTTGATATATAGGAGAGTTCATGCTCATTTTTCTGATATAGAGGGGAGTTTGTGTTCATATTATCGATACATAGGGGATTTCGTGTTCATCTTGCCGATACATAGGGGAGTCCGTGCTCATCTTGTTGATACATAGTAGAGTTCGTGTTCATATTGTTGATACAGAGGAGATTTTGTGCTCATATTGCTGATACATAGGGGAGTATGTGCTCATCTTGCGGATACATAGGATAGTTTGTGATCTTCTTGTAGATACAGATATAGGACTTTGCAAAAATTTCTTTTATTTTTTGGTAACAAATTTTGACTAAGATACCCATTTCATGTGTTCCTTATACCATTGGAAATGTATTTTTGAGATCTACTACTTCACAGTTATACGATTTCAGATATTCTTCACCAATTGTTCAAATTTTTAGGATTAATATTTGGAACATTGGTAAAATCCCCAGAGAACACAATACTTTCATGAAGAGAAAAGGAAATAGGAACTGAACTCAGGGAAGCATATATGAACTCTCATTTAGATAATGTTTCAGTTATAAATGTTTGAATGTGTGGCTTTGGAAGTTTATTTCAATATTATTCTATGGTCACTCATCTATTTCGTTTTAAATGGTGTCAGGTACCACTGATAAAGGAATATCATACTCAATAATATTGATAAGAATTATGTGGGGGGATAAAATCATTAAGTATTAACAGTAACAAAAAAAATTGTCATAGCAGTAGAAGAGTAACAAAAGGGAATCAAACTCAAATAGATGAAGAATAATTTTGAATCCCATGATCGTTGAATATCAAAATTGGAGGGAGAAGAGTCTTCCAATGTCCAGACCAATCATCACAGTGGGTGAGGTGCAAAATAGCCAAAATATATGATGGCCCACTGTTGGCAGCAGACTAAAGGGGAAATAAGGATGATCGTGGGGAAAGAAAGCGTGCAGAAAGTGAAGCGGCAACTAGAAGGAAACACAACATCCGCGCATGCAAGAAAGCATGCACAAGGAAAGTGACAGCTGGAAGGAAGAACAACACACACACATGAGGGGAAGACCTAACGTCAGTAGGGTTAGGGTTTTGGTAAGAGCCAAAGATGTATAAATACCGATACTGAGGTATTGTGGAGGGTTATGGTTTTGGAAGGATTTTGTAGTTGTTCCGAGTGAGTTAGTATTCGGGTTTACATTTTACTGTATGAAATATTTTGTAAGTTGCTGAGATAGAGGAGAGAATAGAAGGTAGATCTTAAGGATTATATCATAGGCTGAGGATCCTGGTGCGATCTAGTTTGCCTCATATAGATCTTAACCATTTGAGGAGAGTTGTAAGCACATGACGCTTTAGACACAAAACTATCATAATAAAAGAGCCAAGAGCCAAACATTTGTGGACGTAGCCCAGGAGGGGGTGAACCATAGTAATATCTATGTAATGTGATGAATGCATGCATATATTTATTCTCTTTCTAGTTGCTATTTGTTGTGCGTAATGAATGAATGAGTTATTATATTGCTTAAGGAATATGGTTGCACTATTAAGGGAATAAGATGCTAAAGTTACTCTATAGTCGGGAATATCAGTAGGTTGCAATTACAAGTTATAGTATATGGTTCATAATATAGATCACATATCTCATGCTCAATCCTAGGCTATAAACACATGAGTCTTACAACCAACCATTAAATCTATCTCGGGTGAGACTACGCAACACATCCGTGTGATGTGATGCCTTCTGGTTTATCGAGAGGGTTGATAGTTTTAGAGGCTTTGTTGGAAACTCGAAAGACATGAACCCTAGTTCAATAACTCAGACAGTAGAGAGGAAGGAATTTCCAACAAATGGTTCCATTTCCGTTGGTAAGAACAAGAGAGGGTTGAGTAGATGAGATAAGTCAAAGATTTGTCGGAGGCAGATTAAGAAAAGGTTAGGGAAGAGACCAATGAGACATTAGAAGGGAATGTTGATACTGTGGAATCCCACAAAAGTAGAAATCGAAAGTTGGTTGAGAACCAAAGAGCTTAAGTTTTCACAGAAAGACAATAGAAACCCTATAATAACACCTCGCTAATATCTTGAGAAATACATGTTTACTGATTTGCACAAAGTCTTTTTCTGTGATTTTCCGCATCTATTGCAGGAGTGGATACTAAGGTTAAAGGATAACCACGTGATGAACCGGATTGGACAGTTGGATTGGAGCCCTCTACAGATTGAGCAGTTACAGTAGGTGAACAACAAATTCACCCGTGCAGTAGACTTTTGGCTTGACAATATTGTGGCAGGCTTCATAACAGAGTTTGTAGTTGACACAACGAAGTCATACAACGCAACGGATCATGAATTTCTATGGGGACCTCGAGGAAGGTACATTTGATCACTATATATTTCTATTAAGATACTTCTATATAAAAAATGTGTAATGACAATGGAATCAGACAACTAAACTTCCTTGTGTGCATGGGGGAAGGGGGGAAGCACTTACAGAGAGAGGAGAAATGGAAGGAATAAATGATAAGGGCAAGAAGGAGGAACCCTTGGACCCGATAATGATGGACGACGACTAGATAAAGTGGATCTTGGCATCAACGGGAAGGACGCGTAGCGGAGTACCATACCAATACAAGGTGAATAACAAGAAGAGAGTCGTAGCCGCGAGGGAGGGCTTGGAGAGTGATGAGGAAGAGGCAGAGGATCTCTGGGCTGTGGAGCAAATTGAGGAACTCATGTGCACAACATATGAGAGGAAGACGAGAGGTCCAAGAGTGGCAGGAGAAGGAAACCGTCCGATCCATATTAATGTCAGTGTGGAACCCATAAACCCATGTGCGACTAATACACCAAAGAGAGCACCATCATTTAGACAACCAAAGTTCGGAGGAAATCCGACATCAGGAAGTACATCTACACGAGGAGAAATAACTAGAGGAGCCAGTTCATGGAGCACTAATCAAGCATCTACACCGCGAGGAGGTAGTAGTTCAACATTCAGGATGGCCAGACATGATCCCACCATCAGGCTACCAAAATTTTGAGGAGAAGCAGCGGAAGACCCTGAGAAAAATTTGTTCATTTGTGCAAAGATATCAGAAGCAAAACATATTACTGATGAAGATACTAAACTTTTGCAATTAGTTATTACGCTAAGAGACCATGCATTAGACTGGTACATGAGTCTAGACACAAATAGTGCCCTTGGGATGACAAGGAGACTGGCTGACATTAAGAAGTTACTGATAAATGAGTTCCATAAACCGAGCTCAGAGGATCAGTACATGGATGAGATGATCGAAATAATATAGAAACCAGGAGAGTCTGTATGGGAGATCGATCATAGATTCAAGCGACTAAATGGAAAGTTAAAATACCTCATGAATGATATGAAGCATCAACACCTATTTGTCAACTCACTACTCCCACACTTAAAATACCCGTTACGACAATAGAAATTTCAGACGCAGGCAAAGGCTCTGCAGGAAGCCTGTTGGGCCCCAACAACTCCCCTTATATTTTTACAAAATTTAAAGCCCCCCTATTAAAATCTTGAAAATTATAATGAGCTACAGAATCAACCTTTTCAAATAGTTCCATTCCTTGGCTTGCTTTGAGACAAAATTAAGACATTCTCTTTAGTATGAGTCATTTATTACAAGAGTATATGTCAAAAGTTAAAAAAGAGCATAAAAATCTC
>ML778899.1:333232-402980 GCA_009831015.1 Picea engelmannii | reverse complement strand
TGCTTAAATACAACTACTATAGTTACATTTCAATATATGTACATATATATAGTGTGTTTAGTAATTAGTTAGTTATTTCTCTCTTTTATTCGTTTCTTTTAGGATTCTTAGATTGGCTAACGGAGTCATTAAACCCGTCAGAATGAGTTACCCCAAACGGCTTGGGTTATTTAGACAACCCCGGACCAGACTCGCTCTTCCAGTTGACGGATGGTCAATTTTGCCCGTCAACAAAGCCTTACAACTGGAAGAAAACCAGTACCAACAGATAGACCTAGCTATTGAATAACTGAAAGAGGATTTGAAGAATCTAACATTCCAGTTGAACTAGAATGAGAACAAGGACGAATGAGAAGCCGTTTGGTGTAACACATGCAGGACGAAAGGACACCACAAGAATGGATGTCCAACGTTCGTGCAGTATATGGCAACAAGAATGCCAAATTTGTTACCACCAGGAGGAGTATGGTGCAAAATTTGCAAAAAAAATGGGTCACGACCCTTATCACTGTAAGATGATGTAGAAATACCAAATAGTCCTAAAGAGCTCATATTGCACCTTTTGCAAGTCAGTGGAACATGATGATAAATATTGTAGAACTATGGAGTTGATGCGAGAAAGGACATCAGATGCATATAGAGTACAGGCCGAAATGATGACTGGAAAAGTATCTCCACAGTTCAATCCAATCCTAGCTCCATACAACACTGTGCAACAATAGTATAACACTACGCAACAACCATACAATAATGCGCAACTGTTGGCACAACGACAAACCCAAGGTTCAATGCTATAAAAAAGCACCAACAAAACCCTAACTACTGGCCCTTTCGACAACACCTACGAAGCAGATGAAGTCTCACCCAAGGTAGAGGAAGGGGTGGTTGCAGGACTCAGATGTTGGCAACCTTATATGGGAAACATATATGTGATTCTAGTATTTAATAGAGCACTTAGCAATAAACCTTCATCAATATTTAACCAATATCTACTCTGCAGATAAAACAGAGCATCGCTGCATTCATCCATATCTAATGTATATAATCAATTAACATAAGGAATTAAATCAGATATAGCAGATTCAAGCACTAAGCAAGTTCATAGAGGTAATATCTAGCATCCAGATTCATCATAAGCACAAAGTATAAACAAATCTATCTATCTATCTATGTCAAGCACTTAGCAGATAACACATAAGTACACCAACACATTGCAAAAAGCAGAGCAACACAACATATATGTGATTCACCCCCACCCTAGGGCTACGTCCATCAACTCTTCTTATTTATTAGCTTATTCAATCAGATACATGCACAAAGCCACAAAAACCTTACCCCGCATAGGCATGAGATCTGCGCACCTCGCTAGATCCTCCTTCCTTGTGTTACAACAAAAATCCCTTCAAAGTCTGTTACAACCACTTGCACTTATCTCTGCAAGCCTCTCACAATATGCACAAAGCATTTACAAGCCACACTTTCACTTAGCATAACATCACATAGATGCCTCTTCTATATTTCCTTACATCGCCTAGACATCTATTTATATATTACAAAATAGGCCTAAGCATGGGTAAACCCATGGGCCAACATTCCCATACCCATTACATATTCCCAAATCCCAAAAATGACCCAAAAAGAGGCTGAGATCCCGCAATCTCTGCTTCATCTTTCACTCTACCTTCGAAGTCCAAAATGGTCAAACTTGACCAAGGATCTCTCAAAACTTGGTCGAGGGCCAACATGCCCCCAAAACTCACCTTTGACTCGTCCTGAGTCACTCCTATGTAGGAAGTTCTAATTCTAAATCCTTGAGCTTCTTCGACTTGTTGTTGTGCTATGACCTCTTGTTCAACAAACTCTTGGATGACTGCATTGTTCACAGGTCCTTCCAGGTGTTGTTTAGCTGCATTAACAACCTGTTCTAGTTCTTCTCCTCGACCTTCAACTTCTGTGAACAATTGGTAGGCCTTATATTGCATGGGTTGGAGTCTCTGAGTTACTTCCATAACTCTTGTCTGAATAGTGTGAATTTGATGCTGGGCGGTGCTTTACTCTTGAGATATCTTCATTCTTTCCACAACTGTCAGGAGCTTCAACTGTGCCTGTATCGTTTCGTCTTGATACTTCTCCTCTTGGAGATGAGACTCCCATTCTCTTAATTCTGGACTCTCATGGAGTCGTTCGTATGTCAGGGCACTGTGATCACTCAGCTACTTGTATTCAATAGCAAGGGCCTTTAGTCTCTCAACAACGCTCCTGACAGTTGCTTCTCTTTGGTCCTTCACGTCTTGTGGTGATCAGGGGATCAAATTTTGCTCAAAATTCAAAGTGCTCGGAATGCTACGAAAACCGTTCCATTGTGTCCGTCTCATTTTCCTGATTCCGACGATATATTTACTTTTTCAAATGGACTCCGTATGGAGAAGATATCGTGATCTGTTCGTCAAGCCAAACAGACAAAAAAATTTGATGCTAAATGTACCAGTCCGTACAGTCCGTATGGTCTGACGTGGCAGGACCGTATGACCGTACAGTGGTGACATGGCAGACGTTTGTTGGTTGATAGATAGCGAGTCAGGAGCTGACACGTGTCCTCTGGTGGCGAATGGTGTGAGGACACGTGGCCCAATCCATGGGCGCCACGTGTCACTCACTGTTTGGTTGATTGGTTTTGTGTAAAAACTATGGGAGTCCATGGGGTTCGACCCCCGGACCTCCCTCCACAAGAGAGCCTTTGCAAATGTCGCCGAACCATTGGACCACCAGTCATACGTTGTAAACTATATCCATTTGATTATATTTGAATTAAAAATAATGTAATATCCGACGGGGAGTCGGTCCGGGGCTTAGCCCCGACCCGTGGTTCTGTTACAACATATAACCGTGTATTATAATATGTGGCACGGGTTTATAAAACATAACCCAAAGTTTATATAACCATTGTAATATGTATAATGCACGCGGGGTTTACAATGCGTGGAGCCCCCGGTCGCGGGGTTATATATATGTATTTCCATGTGCCCACGAATTGGAGCACGGGGGGAGGTTACACCCGTTGCAACAAATTAGCCACCTTTTGCCCATGCACGAGGTCACATGCGCCATACGCCCAGGTGCCGAGGCGGTTAGGGGTTGGCGTGCTCTTAACTATTCTACGATTTGCACCATTGGTGCGGTTGTGCTCGATGCTGGGTTTTTATGCCATATAATGTGTGTGAGCCAGGTTCAACCAAAGGAGGTGCATTTTGTAGATGCAGAGACAACAAGTTGAAGAGGGAGACTTCCAGGAGGCCTAACTTCTTCATTTTTCGACCGATTGAGGTGCTGAAAGAGCCCAAACAGGGGTTTTGGGATGCTTTGAAGCCATTGGAGCAGTCATTTTGTCAGTTTGAGCATTGTAAGACATTTTTTTGAGCACTTTTTGAGCAATTAATAATAATGATCCATTGGAAGCTGGACTAGGAGATGTAGCCCATAAGAGGGGTGAACTCCTTTATCAATTACTGTGCTTATGTGTTTATGTTCAATGATTATGCTGCTGTCTATGTATAATTTGCATAAGTAATCCTTTAATTTATGTGTTGCAAACTGATCCTTTTGCTTTAAACACATAACATTCACTTGCAATAATTTTCAAGTTTTTCAAGTCTTCTTCATTTTTAGATCATGTGGGGTCTCAGGCACTGTGCGTAGTTCTAAGTCTACGATGCGTTGTTGTAGCTATTGGATCACTTCTTCAAGCTGCTCTACTTGATGTGTAACTCGATATTCTACCTTTATTTCTACTACTGTCACAGAGCTAAGTGCTCTGTTGACCGCTTCCTTTACTTCGAGTTGCTCGATGAGCAACTGTTCTTTTCCTTGCTATATCTGTGCTTTTTCTTTGTCAAAATTCGCTTGGAGGGAAATATTTTCCTGTTCTGCAGCTCAACGTTGTTCTACAAGTACTCCTTGTACTTGTGTCAAAGCCTGGGTGGGTTGTTCTATTTCCTCTTTTGCTCATCGAAGGTGAGCTTTGACTGTATCAACTAATTGATGGAGTTGGGTTGGCTCGTCTCCCATCTCTAGTGTTCCCAATGGCATAGGCATAGTGGAGACTATGAAACTGGACTGTAGTGCCTATTGTACCCCTCAGAGTTTGATTTCAATCCTATCACACATTGCTTCCTTCTTGGCCTCTTATTTTTCTTCTATTTCTAGCGAAGCATCGTTCAGGGTTGCTATGAGGAAGTCGAAGTCGTCAGAGGTGAGGATAGTCTGCATCTTGGTCATAGAGGCTTTCAATTTCTTCTGGGAAGAAGGTTTTGGAGGTGAACCCTTCCTCTTCTTTAGGGGATCAACCTCATCTCCTTACTTTTGTTTGACTTCTTTGTCATCTAACTGTTCGCCATCACCTCCTTGCCCTGGTGAAATGGAAGCAGTCTTCACGGATGCACTATCTAATCCTTGGACATCTTTGGTCTTCTTTTCCTGTTAGGTATGGGTGTATCCTGTGCAGTTTCTGGGCTGTCGATGTCAGATATCTTTGCAGGGTTGGCGGGGATAAGGAGGTCATTGGACCATTCTTTAGTAATCTCCTCCAGGTCCTCCTCCATCATCTTGTAGTAGGACTGAAGCTGTTTCTTATGTTCATCGACGCGTGCTATAATATAAATGAAATGCTGATCTGTGTTGAACTTCATCAAAGGTCGGAACCAGTGTAGAGTGTTCAGAGTCATGCGATGGTTGGACTGGATGGATCTCTTCAGCTGATTGTAGTTGGTATGAAAAACAACATTTGACTGCCACTGTTTGTTCATATCTCTGGAATACCAAAGTGTACTGAACTTCACAACCAATGGCTCAAATGGCTTGATGTCGAGGAAGGTTGCACCTTTTGGCATATCCCAGGCAATGAATGCGATAAGGATCAAAAGACAGCTAAAATTGAATTCATAACCTTGATCTTATGCTTCTCTGTAGTCTATTTCCAACTGATTTACCAAGTACTTCACCCAGTTCATCTGTAGGCCTTCCACGCACTTCCCTGTGAGGTCGACTACAAAGCAGGTGACTTGGGTAGGTTGATTCTTTCTTACTAAATTCCCTACAATCAACTGGCAGATGAGGCGCATTATGCCACTCTAGATACAAGCTACCTTGTAGCCTCACGTCCCCTTCTCGACATCGTCATAGGTGTCCTTGATCCTTTGTGCTAGAGCGCGATCCATGGATTTTCCTAGATAAAAATCCTATGGATCAGGTCCTTGCATGCTCAACCCTGTGATCTGATTGATTAGCATTGGATCAAATATGATACAATGGTCTATCCAAAAATAACCGCCATGGTAACAAGAAAGCAACAACTTGACACATGCATTCACCTCCTGGTGTTTTCCGAAGTGTGAGATATTCATGACGTTCAACAGGGTGGACTGCAGGAGGTTATGGGTCCACGTCTTGGGGATTATCTTTGAATTCTTCCCCTTCGTTCTGGTCAGGTACTTATGTGGGGTGAGCATGTTATAGACTTTTCGGTCGCCGAGGTTGAAGTCATTGAACTTCAATGCTGCAATCTTGTCTTGGTTTGCTCGAATTGCGTGGATCCCCTTTGGGAGAACCGCAGTGACCAAGGTTTACTCAAAATATCTGGGCATGCTATCTCGATTTATTGTGCCTCTTAGAGGTGGTATGTAGGTGGGTAATATATTCAGGATCAATTTTGAATTCTCTATATCATCCCTGTGCTTGGTTCGCTTTTCATCTGATGGCTGGGATGGTCCGGCTCCACGAGTAGTTGATGAATATGCTTGCACTGTACTTGTGGATGAATCTTGTACACCTAGAGATAATCCTCTCTCCGACATGACTCTTTCAGTCATCAGGTTGAGGAGTACTTATGTCACTGATTCTTTGACTGCATTGAGCTCCTTGGACATATGCGCTTGGGATTAACTAGATCGGGTTCAGATTAACTTAGACACTACAATGGAATAGATGGAAAGAATGTGATGATCACTGTGCAATATCAACTTAGCCTGCGGGCTCAAATTCTTGGTTAGCAAAAGTGTTCTTGGTGCATGGCGCGATGGGATAAATAGGTAACTCGGAAATGGGTCGCTTGCAATGGGTATGAATCCTTCATGAACTCTTTTCTTTCCGTTATGGCACGGTCCCAACGGTCTGATGGTGAGCTGTCTGGTCATAAATTCCTTTCTACCCATTCAGAGCATTGATATAACGGTTAGAATGTCCCCAACTGCTATATTGCTTCGCCATGGCGAAGTGCCATGTGTCGCTATGCTGATATCCCGACGAAGCTCCAATTTTGCAAATTTTCCTTCTACGAGGTTCCTTCTAGATCTTTCTGCAACTTTTCGATCTTAGCTCTCTTCTTACTTAGTTTTCTAGCCTTCTTTCCAGTGAGCTTCATCTCATTATTCCTTTTCCCATTATGATTCTTATCTTCTTTTGACATAGTGACTTCGTTTTGTTGATATTCTTTCCTAGGATTCAAGGGTAATACTTCTTTTTGATCTAGGATAGGTATTTCAATCTTCTGTGGGTCCTCTAGTGTTCTTGCAACTTTGATATCTACATCACTATTGTTAAATAGCTGTGATCTGTTCTCCTATTATTCAATCAAGTGTGCGATCCTTTTAGTTATAAATCTTTCTATGCATAGGTATAACATATCTTTCACTATTCTTATTAGATCCATGTACATCAAACCTTCTATCATCTACCAGTACCCTAGTTTTTAAGCTAGGACATAATCTATCAAACATACCTAGATCCATGCTTTAGAAACAAAATTTTCCACTTGTCTTACTTCTATAGAGCACAAAGCTTTTAGATCTAGAACTTTTCACTATTCTTACCTTTATCAGAGCACAAAACTTGCAGATCTTACCTCTTTTCTTCAGATCTGACCTCTTTTCTTGGCAGAGAGCTTCACAAGTCAAGAAAAATGTTGCACACTAGGGAAAAAAATCTACACATATAGCTTTCTCAGTTTCAGGTCAAATATTTTCACAAAGCTTCTTCTTCCTCAGTTCCCAACAATCACAGTTTCGTTCCTGGAAACCGAACCATTTGTTGGCATAGGGGCAGACCCGGGGTTCAATGTTACAACAACACACCAACAAAACCCTAACTACTAGCCCTTTCGGCAACACCTGCGAAGCAGATGAAGTCTCACCCGTGGTAGAGGAAGGGGTGGTTGCAGGACTCAGATGTATGTAACCTTAGCTAGGACACATATATGTGATTCTAGTATTTAACATAGCACTCAACAATAAACCTTCATCAATATTTAACCAATATCTACTCCACAGATAAAACAGAGCATCATTGCATTAACCCAGATATAATTTATCTAAGCACTTAACATAAGGAATTAGATCATATCTAGCAGATTCAAGCACTAAGCAAGTTCACAGAGGTAAGATCTAGTATCCAGATTCATCATAAGCACAAAGTATAAATAGATCTATCTATTTATATATGTTAAGCACTTAGTAGATAACACATAAGTACACCAACATGTCGCACAAAGAAGAGAAACACAACATATAAGTGGTTCACCCCCACCCTGGGGCTACGTCCACCAACTCTTCTTCTTTATTAGCTTCTTCAATCAGATACATGCACAGAGCCACAAAAACCTTACTCCGCATAGGACAGGAGATTTGTGCACCTTGCTAGATCCTCCTTCCTTGCGTTACGACACAAATCCCTTCACAATCTGTTACAACCACTTGCACTTAGCTCTGCAAGTTTCTCATAGTATGCACACAACATTTACAAGCCACACTTGCACTTAGCATAACATCACATAGATGCCTCTTCTATATTTCCTTACATCGCCTAGACATCTATTTATATATTACAAAATAGGCCTAAGCATGGGTAATCCCATGGGCTGACATTCCCATACCCGTTACATATACCCAAATCCCAAAAAGGACCCATATTCACATGTCACAATTATTAACAACTGAGACATTATGCAATAGAACGTCCTCTTCCACTAGAAACTTGTATGTATTGTTGCGCATCAGACCACGATACAGAGGAATGCCCAACATTACTAGTAAAGATTCAGGAAAAGAGGAACCAAAACAACCAAAATGTTCAGTGGATTTCAGCCGAAGCAAGGGATGAAGGATAGAACATCAACATAGTTACCCGCAGAGGAGCTAAAATAGGCACTGACGTAGTTTGACAAGAACTAGCGCAGAACCAATGGGTAAAGAAGAACAGGGAACCAAGTAAGCAGTTCGACGCACAAATGGAAAATAATATATTTAAAGAAGCCAAACAAGAATTTTAGAAGGAGGACATAACATTGACTTCAACTGTGCATCATAACAAGGACGCACCAAAATATGAGATGCCTCCATCATTGGATCATACCCACAGGATGCAACCCATGGGAAAAGTAAGTACAATCAAATACTTTTTGCAATCATGCATAAAGATATTAAGTGATCCATCATCTATGAAAATATTGCAAAACATACTAGAAAAATGTAGTGCGAGACGAAAGAAAAGCTAGAACCAAAACTAGTTAATCAACTACACACAAGAAGACGAACTAGTAGGGAATTTAGACTGAATGCTAACATTGGGGAGTTCAATATGGGAGACATCATACTTCATCTAGGATCTGAAGTGAATGTATTACCAAATAAGACATGGGAGATCCAACATTGGTATACTCAACCATTCAATTGAAACTAACAAACTAGCATAGAGTTCTACCAATAGTTAGACTGAAAGGAGTAACAATCGATCTTGATGGATTGCACAGTAAAGAATATTTTGAAGTCATTGAAATAGTGGAAGACACAACACCATATCCATCATTGATTGGTCTAGATTGGTCATTTGAAAACCATGCCATAATCAATCTGAAGACAAGGAAAATTACATTTGAGTCATGCGAATGTAGGGTCATCGCACCATTAGACCCATTAGAAGGGAAGAGGTTTGTAGAATCTAATTGCCTAGACTTAGAAGAAATCGACCCGTTGTACATAAAAACTGTGCGCAGTGAGGATTACGTAAATCCAACTACATATGGGGTACTTAGTTGGTGAAGCATTACTTCATGTGTGACAGACTCAGATACCGGGTTAGAAAACTGACAACAGAGGCTACACAAAGTATTCATTATAATATATGCATGAATAGACCGCACAATAAGATGGGTCGGCACAAAAATAAGGGAACCACCCAGTTTTCATAGAACAAACAACTTGGAAACATTCTTGACATAGTACAAAGAAGCAGTGTTAGGGAACCAAAGACTATTAGCACTTGATTTAGCACTCAAATCCACACCCGCAAGATGGTGGGGTGCACATAAGGAGACCATCACAGATTGGTACCAATGCAAGCGGTTACTGTGCATCAGGTTCGACACAGGACAACAAAACAACAAACAACATAAGTACGAAGGACAAGGGGCACCAACGGAACACTTGGAGAAGTGCAGAACTCTGTGGTAAATGACACTCCCATAGGAATGGCCTCATCACTTCATACACACCCTAGAGGGCATACCAGGGAATTGGTATATAGACCAAGAATTGTGCAAGGGAACTGCGACTTGGACGACATTGCAACATAATTTTTCAATCAATTTCTCATTCGAACATGAGAACCCCAACATAGATGCAGCCTTTAAACATATCAGAGGTGTAATATTCATCAAAGAAATAGAAGTAGAGTTGATCGTATAAGAACAAAAATGGAACAAACAGACAGTCAAGGACCTGTTTTCATGTTACCACGTATAGGAGGAAGCACTAGATGAAGACGATCCACGCGATATTCAGATCGAAGAAGTAGAAGGCGAAAGAGATGTGGAAGGCCCACCCATAGAATCAGAAGTAATTTATGTGCTGATCAAATTAAAGAAAGTCAACATTGGGATAATTGAGCATCCCAAAATGGCGAGTATTGGAGATCACTGGTATGAGCAAACAATGGAAAGCATCACAGAGTTGTTGTGTGAATACAATGACTTATTTCCCATAACATTTATAGAGATGAAGGGTATAACCAAATAACTAGGAGAAATGAAGATACCACTCAGACCTGAAGCAAGACCTATTAGACAACGACCGTACAGAATGAACCCAATATATAAACAGAAAGTCAAAGATGAGATCGACAGGATGCTCGAAGCCAACATCATAGAACTAGTTGAAGAGTCAGAATGGATAAGCCCGATGGTAGTATAGGAAAAGAAACAAGGAGGGATCATGATATGCGTTGACTTGAGGAAGTTGAATGATGCATGCCTACATGACCCATTCCCTACACCTTTCATGAATGAGGTGTTAGAGAACGTGGGAGGTCATGAAGCGTACTCATTCATTGATGGATTCTCAGGCTACTATCAGATTAAGATAGCACAAGAGGACATATACAAGACCACGTTTGCGACATAATGGGGATCTTACCAATACATAGTCATGCTGTTTGGACTGAAGAATGCACCAACAATATTCTCCAGAGTGGTCATTGCATCATTTAAATAATTCATCCATCAGTTTCTTGAAGTATACCTGGATGATTGGACAATCTATAGGCTGTTAAAAAACCTTGTGGAAGTTTTATGACTGATGTTAGAAAGATGCAGACAGTGTCATATATCATTGAATATAAATAAATGCATATTTGGAACATCGTTTGGGATACTATTATGCCATATAATATGAAAACAAGGTTTATTAGTAGATCTGACAAAGATCACAATCATTGTTAACTTGCCAACACAAAAAATAGTCTGTCATCTAAGAGCAACGTTGGGACACACAGTTTATTACAAGAAATTTATCAAAGGATATGCACAGATCACTGCATCGATGGAAAATATGTTAAGAAAGGATAAGAAGTTTCAGTGGAACGACTAGTGTTAATACGGTTTGGATACCTTGAAGGAAAAGATGATCACTGCACCGATATTAGTATTTCCATACTAGGAGAAGACATTCCACATGCATGTAGATGCATCGGCGATGACACTTGGAGCTATCTTGGCGCAGCCAGGATCGGGAGACTTGGATCATCCGATAGAATTTGCTAGCATAAAGTTAACAGACTCAGAACATAACTATAACATGACAGAAAGAGAAGGCCTAGCCATGGTCTATGCACTGCAAAATTTCATGCATTACTTATTGGGAAAACACTTCAAGATGTTCATAGATCACTCAACCCAAAAATACCTAGTCAAAAAGCCAGTGTTGGGGGGGAGAATATGTTGATAGTTACTACTATTCCAAGAATTTGACTTTGAAGTAATAGTCAAACCATGGAAATTGAATGCAGGACCTGACCACCTGTCAAGGGTCACAAATGGATAAGAACCTATGAATTTAGAATAAAACTTTCTAGATGCACAATTATTCTCAGTACAGGTTGTTGATGAATACTTCACAAATATTATCCAGTATTTGAGTACAGGTACTGCATTTCAAGAATATAGCACCGCGTAGAAGAAAAACCTGGTAGTCTAGGCTACCGACTATCAACTGATTGTAGGACATTTATATAAAATGGGCACAGATAGCATCTTGCAAATATACCTATTAGAGAACAAAAGACCCATATTTTTAGTAGAATCCCATGAGGGAATAGCAGGAGGGCATTATGCAGGTAAAGCTATCGCATAGAAGGTATTGCGCGCAGGACTATGGTGGCCAACGATTCACAGAGACTTGAAAGAGTACTATCAAATATGAGATGTCTGTAAAAGGTGTTACAGATTATTTTCGTCATCCCTTATGACCGTTAATGATGTAAACCTATCCTTTTTCTTTAGAAGGATCAATGGCCTGAATTCCTGAAGAAAGAAGGGAGAAGAACTTTGCCTGATAGAAGAAGTTGTATTTTCCATTGTAAAAAACCCATTAAGGAGGATTTCCACAGGCTACACTATATGCAGGGTGCGACAATGACCGATTTCCGCATCTTGCTTTAAATATAGACTGCGGATTTTCTGCAGGCTGCACTATAGCTAGGGTGCGGAAATTCCTGTACGTGGGAAAAACGAGCGTCTTCCCGATGCTTATAGAAGGAGAAGCTTCTATGGTGAGGTGGCCTCCAAACGATTTGGATCTTACTCTCTTTCATGATTTAGTGGGATCATCTTAACCTCCTCACCTTATCCTCTTCAGCTTATAAAAGGAGAGGAGCTTTCATGGAGAAAGTTGGATTGGCTTGTTATTGAGTTTTGTAGCTTGGAGTTTTTGGAGCTTGTATGTTGGCTTTGAGATTTTCTTTGTCAAGATAGATTGTGAGTAGCTATCAGATCTATAGTCTCAGAATCCATGGATTAGAAGTGTGTGTGAAGCAAGGAACCGTTGGAAGGAACTTGACAACATCAAGGCATCTGGTTGTATCTTTCTTCCACATTATATAATACAATGGCATGTTTCTTTATAATAAAATCATTCTCATTTTATTACATGACTCCTTGATCACATGTATACGCTTTCATTGAGTATACTATTGTTTCTTTAAATTTGGTTGGTTTGTGTCATTGCATGTCCAATAGCACAAGAGCACCGGAGCGGAGCAAGGACAACAAAGATATAAGGGAGTGATATTCAAAGGTATGCCATTCATATCTTGTTTGATAGTAAATTAGATGATTAGAGATTAGGGAAAGCGCCATGTCCTGTCTTGTTTTGTTCTATATCTAGGTGGATCTAGGGGGATTGATTTGTGTCCACACTTAACAATTAGCCTGATAACAAAAGGGTAGGCAAAACCAACATAAGGGACGAGATGCCATTATGACCACAAGTAACATTACAGGCATTTGACAAGTGGGAAATAGACTTTGTGGGACCAATCAATCCACCAGCCAAAAGAGCATGAGCAAGGTACATTATCACCATGACAGAATACTTAAAAAAATGGGTGGAAGCCGCACTAGTGAAAGACTGCAGCGCAAAAACAACAACGCACTTTCTATTTGAACAAGTCATTACAAGATTTGGGTGCCCAATAATTTTGATGAGTGACCAAGGAACACACTTCATAAATAGTACCATCAGTGTGACGACTGAAGAGTTTGAAGTCCATCATCAGAAGAGCACACTGTATCATCAACAGGCAAATGGCACAGTGGAAGCATTCAACAAAATTCTGGAGAACGCGCTGAAAAATATATGTAACGTCAATAGGGACGATTGGGATCTCAAAGTACCTATAGTATTGTGGGAATACATGACTACATGCAAAAATTTGATGGGGCACACACCATTTAAATTGGTTTATGGCCAAGAAGTAGTGGTACCATTAGAATTTTTAATACCAAGCTTGCGCGTAGCAGCAATCACACAAATGACAGAATGAGTCATAATACAAGAGAGACTGAATCAACTAATGATCATGGAGGAAGACTGAATCTTGGTAGGATTCCACCAACAAGTTTAGAAAGAAAGAGACAAATATTGGCACAATAGACACATCAAGAAGAAAATGTTCAAGGAAGGAGACCTAGTACTGATGTATGACGACAAATTGTTACAACACCCAGGAAAGCTTAGAATGCATTGGTTAGGACCATACGATGTAAAATCTATCACAGATCAAGAATATGTACAATTAATAGATTTATTGGGCGTAAAACTTAGAGGAATGATCAACGAGATCCGACTAAAGATGTACAAGGACAATCGACCACCCACCGTGCAGTAAAAAAAAAATGAACAAAAAAGAAACAAAACCAAAGAGGGCATAGTGCGACAGAGGTAGAAAGGCTACATGAATTTAGAAACACAAACTCGGCAAGGAGAAATCCAATGGTCACATCCAAAGGGAAACAAGCAGCGAAAGCATAGTCGACAAAAGAAGGATGACATGACAACACTTGGTGGAATTAAAGGATGACAAGGATCGATGGGATGCCACATTAATCAAACTAACAAAACATGACACGACAACAGTAATGGCAAGTACGAAACTGCCGAAGATGCATTGAACCAATAATTAAGGTGAATTTAAGCCATAACCAAGGAAGCGTACTCGAAAACCTTCATGGGAAAGACATTCAACACATTAACGTGGGAGCCAATAGTCTATTCACGCAGAGAGAACAGACAGAGAGAGACATAGGTGAAAGAACACAGAGAGAGCTCACAGAGACCACACAAATTGTTCAAGTCCAACAACCATTTGATATTCATCGCCATGGCACTGCACAAGCAAGCAGAAGCGGGCCAGACCGCCAGAAGAACTAGAGTTCAAACCAGGTCAAGAGAACAGGCGGAAGAAGGTGAACAAAAATCACCAGAGATCATCAACATCAACGAAATCCCGTCCCCAAAGACGATACCAGTACAATCCACACCTATCATGGAAGAAATCCACCAGCCAGCACCAGAGGGCATGAGCTAGGAGATAGCAACGGAAGTACATGAGCCACAGAACCAGGGAACATAAACCCTGAAGGAGACACAACCAGAGAATACAGAGGCAACTCTGAAGGTCAATGGCACGACGCTGAATCTGACAACAACAGTGGAGCCAGATGAGTCCGAAACGACCATCTCATAACACCCAGCAGGGGAGACGGTTGAAGATGTCTTGGCTTGGCCAGAATGGAATACAGAGGAGAAACCAAAATTCGTCAAAAGTTTGAGCCAACCACCACAGTAGAAGAAAGACAAGATACAAATACCCAGGTCACCTCACAAGAAACATGCAATAAAAATTGTTTTACCGCGCATACTAGCTAGGGTACAGGTAGTACCAGAGCTACTAAATCATATCAGGAAGCTCAAATATTCAGACCATGATGTAGCAGACGAAGCGAAGTTCCCAAAACTTGCGAAGACGATATTTTTATAGACTACAAGCATGAATCCAGTCGGAGAACCGATTGATAAGCCATACCAATGGGAAAACGGGCTGGAGAAAATGAAAATTTTAGGTCTGTTGGACCTACCACATTTTGGTTGAGGTCAGTACGGAACAACATTCATAAAAAACATGTTAGCATTCACACATGGAGGGGACATATGGTTGGACAAGCCCGTCCCCATAACCATTGAGCTTATTTCATAAATAACAGGGTTACCAATTCAGGGTATGGATCTCGCACTGTTTCTGGATGACAAAACCAAGGAGAAATCACTAGCTGAAGAGATTAAGAAGAAGTATGGCACTGAGAAGGGGACAAGAGGGATAATTATCAAGTGGATCAAAAATGAAACCACACAATTAGGTGCGAAAACATTAGTCTGCAAGCTGCTGAGAAGATGCCGCAGAGAGGAAGTACCAACTGGATTTGTTGCAGTGACAACCCAATGTGCAAAAGGCACCTCAATGAGCTAGGCACCATACTTATTGAACTTGTTCCTAGAGGTCTGCAAGGATGCACAAGACTTAGGCATATAGTTCCACTACTCATGGTTGATTACATTAATAGCCTTCATGGGATGGAGGGAACCAAGGTACGTAGTTTTTGGTACCAAACCTAAGCCGAATAAGGGAGCGAAGTATTTATTGCTATGAACTAGGCCAGACTCGAGGAGAAAGATGACGAATGGGTCCATTTTTGAGGGATACCTATGTGACCTACAAGAAGCCATCTCCAAGATGTGGATAATTACACCAGAAGATGTTGCGCGATATGATGACATCGCCAATTTCCAATCCACATGAAAAACAACGTGGATACAGGTAAGGCATGATCTGCATAAAAAATGGCTACATATGCGCTACTGCATCAAAAAGGGTGATATTGAAATGATCATCAACGGATGGCCCGACGAATGGAAGATCCCAGCCATTACCCAGGAAGTGCCAGAAAGAACATCAAAATAAGAGGCAGAGTAGGGAGAAATGTAGCCTCCGGAAATATAAGTGCCTAAGAGACCAAGAACAGGCCAAGGCAAGTCAACACAGACAAACGAAGGGCCAAAGAATAAAGGGACCCATAAGGGGTAGAAGGAGAGTACACATTCGACCAAGGAACATCAGAAACAGGCTAAGGGAGCGCAGGAGATCGCCTCAAATCCCAACATACAGGAACCGAGGGGAAATAAGAGACAAAATACATAGGTAGGAGGCACGCACATGAAATCAAAGGCACAATGAACACCACCAAAGTATACAATCATGGATGATGATGGGGAGATGATAGCCCGAATAGTATAGGATTGTCTATCCAAGGACTTCGACCATGATGCACACCACAAGGACAAGATTCAACAGGAGTTGGTAGGTATACGACAACTCATCAAATAGATTGGGGAAGGACTGACAACAAGAAATAGGGGAATTGAACCATCAACACCACTGATAGAAGGAGGACTGTAAGAAGAAGAACAAGAGTCAGTCCAAGAAATACTTTAGTCGGGCATAACATTTAATTTCAACCTTTGTATGCTGCACATGGACAAAATTGTGGGGTAGACACCCTTGAAAGACTTAAGCCAAATTCAACTTGTGTTGACAAGAATACCATTAGGGGTGCTAAATAGGTTAAAAGTGAGCGTCAACCATGAGATACAATCTCGCGCTCACAGAGCCTTAACCGAATTGAAGCAGAAAATAAAGAAACGAGACACACTGGAAATAGTCTACGAGAAGGATAAATCTGAGCCCCAATAGGAGAGGGAGTGCATGAAAGGATTGGAGCAAAAACTGGAAGGAACTTATGAGACGATTCCATAGGCCACGCAGAGTGAGGAAATCACAGCAATAGAAAAGATTGATCGGATTGCATAAGAAATTGATCAACACCAGAAGGAGATCAAGAATCTCCAAGAACATCTTAGACCAACCACCCCACCAGCATTCAAGGAGCAAAGGAAACAAGAAGCAACATCACAATTGCAGGAGATAGAGCACTGGGTTAGCACAACAACTGAATTGTTTGATAAAGCAACACAACTTTGGACTATCTTAGAGGAGAATAAACAGATCCAAAAGTGGGATAAGGAAGAAGAAAGGATCAATGCAGAGATCTAAGAACTCAAACCTAGGTAGAATACACTGCCAGTTACATAACGCGTCAGGGGAACATAGGAAATGAAGAAATTGCAAGAAGAGCTAACTACCGCACAAACAGAGAAGAAAGAGAGACAAAATCAAATGGAACCATTACAGGAATGCGTAACAGAAGTCCTGGCATAGGAAGAGGAAGTGAAGAAACAGATAACACATACCTAGGTAGAATGTGCAGGATTGATCAACGATGAAGTGGCAGTCTAGGTAGTAGACACAATCAAGGAGAAGACCGCGCAGGCACTGACACAAGCAACAAAGCTCAAGGAAAATTTTGAGACAATCACCAAGGAGATCGAGGAAGCTCAGAAGGATTAGGTGGCTCGGGACGAGCAACATGTTAGTGTTGGGGGCTTATTGGTAGGAGACTAAAGGGGAAAGAAGGATGATCGTGGGGAAAGAAAGCATGCAGAAAGTGAAGCAACAACTGTAAGGAAACACAACATGCATGCATGCAAGAAAGCGTGCACAAGGAAAGCGATAGATGGAAGGAAGAACAACACACAGACATGAGGGGAAGACCTAACGTCAGTAGGGTTAGGGTTTTCGTAATGTATTGTAATGGACGAAGAGCCAAATATGTATAAATACCAATATTGAGGTATTGTGGAGGGTTCTGGTTTTGGAGGGATTTTGTAGCTGTTCCGAGTGAGTTAGTATTCAGGTTTACATTTTACTGTATGAACTATTTTGTAAGCTATTGAGCTAGAGGAGAGAAGAGAAGGTATGTATTGAGGATTAGATCACAGGCTGAGGAGCCTGGTGTGATCTAGTTCACCTCATATAGATCTTACCCATACGAGGAGAGTTGTAAGTGCACAACGCTGTAGACACATAACTATCATAATAAAAGAGCCAAGATCCAAATCTTTGTGGGCGTAGCTCAGGAGGGGGTGAAACTCGGTAATATCTATGTAATGTGATGAATGCATGCATATCTTCATTCTCTTTCCAGTATCTATTTGTTGTGCATAATGAATGAATGAGTTATTATATTGCTTAAGGAATATTGTTTCACTATTAAGGGAATAAGCTGCTAAAGTTACTCTATAGTCGGGAATATCAGTAGGTTGAAATTACAAGTTATAGTATATGGTTCATAATATAGATCACATATCTCACTCTCAATCCTAGGCTCTAAATACATGAGTCTTACAACCACCCATTAAATCTATCTTGGGTGAGACTACACAACACATCTGTGTGTTATGCTACCTTTTGGTTTACCAGGAGGGCCGATAGTTTTAGAGGCTTTGTTGGAAACCCGAAAGACATGAACCCTGGGTCAATAACTCATACAATAGAGAGGAAGGAATGTCCAACACCCACCAACACTAAAATACAAATTAGAAATGTAACTACATATAATACATTAAATTATAAACATTTGTGTTTTGTAAATGAAAGGTCATGCGGGGAAGGAAAAAGTCCAAGAGTCAAGTTGAATATCAATAAATATGGGGATTGTATCTGAGTAAATATATTTTGGCTCTTGGAGATTTCATGTACTATTACTAAAAATTTTAATGAGGAGAATCCTATTTGGCCAAGCTATTTTTTGAAGAACTCTAATTCTCATGTTAGATGTATTGTGGACTATTCCTTTGACTTTTTTCTCAAGAGTCGGGTTGTGTAAGAATGTACTTTGTATTGTATACTATTCTCATGTATGTTTGTTGCATTCTTATTTCAGTTCTTTAGGGAATATCTAAATTCGTTGGAATATAATTGTGTTTAAATGATATACTATTATGTGTTTGCGGTTATTTATTCATATTTTAATCTTTGATTTGTGTGAACTATTTCCTGGGCCATTGACAAGAGCATGGTTGGTTCTATGTTTTCTCTCTAGTTACCTTATTTTCGTTTGGACTCATGCCTCTTAGATTAGATGCATTTCATTTGTTACATTAGAAATCATCATCGGTGGATCGAGTCATAACCACTAAACCCCAACCAGAAATGGATGTCGGGCCAAAATTTGGATGGGTTCCCTATTATAAATGGTGAGAGGTCTAATTGGGACTTCTTATCGAGGGTAACCCATGTTGTTGACAAAGGGAATTTTTCCCACGTCAACAATATGCTATGAATGTTGTGGTGTCTACTATTTTTTGGGGGATGCATTTTCATCAGAATGGAAGCATTGTCACTATCGGTCATCTTGAATTTGATAATCACCATCCTAATTCGATTTTATCTTAGGATACCCCTTTATACATTCCTAGTATTTGAGTGCACTCTACCCCACCACAAGTGAATTATGTGGAATCATATCCTCGATGTTCAATTGATTTTGATAAGGATCCATTACACTCATATTTTCCTTCTCGATACATGGTCTTAGCCATTGATCATGAGATTTATCCAATGGGGGCACGAGAACCCATGCTTCCCGCTATTAGCCCGAGGGATTGTGATTTTCCTCCTGAGTATAGTATCACTATTTATAGGTCCTTAAACCTTGGTATTTGTGAGTCTTTGTTGATAAACTATGGCATCTCTTATCATAATATCCATCATCCTATGAAATATGATTATTTCACTTCTCCCATCTAAGTCGTCAATCCTCCCAGTTCACATGATTTCTTGGATGTTGAATTACCTTTGCATGAGGCTATCCTTGAATCCATGATTACAGATGATAGATTGTGGTAGGATACTCATCGTATATTGTTCTTTCATCCTGATCTAGAGACTCTATAGGTTGACTAATGTTGATGCTCATATTGGTCACAATCCCAACAACAACCTCACGAGGATAAAATCCCCTTGCATTTTTATAGAGGTTGTACTCATTTTTAATTTTCTAGAAGATATACTTTATATTCTTAAAATAAAATATCAAAATGAGGGAATACTAAATAGTAAACCCCAATCTTTATCACTCAAATAAAATATGAAAAATACTATTGATTGAAAAATGATAGTTCACAAAGAAAATTCTCGAGAAAAGGACCAAGAATCTTTCATAGAATATAATATTTACATGACATTATGCAGAGGAAAAGTAACCATAAGATGAAAATTAAGCATTCCTCACATCCATCACAGTATCATAAATTATGTTCACATTCATAAGACAAAAATATACAATTCCACAATCGAGATAAATTTAAAAGTGTATTTCATTCAAAATAAGAGAGAATATTGTTGGAACACATATATATTTATAAAACTTTAGAATTTAATAGTTTTGATTCTCGTTCAAATAAAAGCAATGAGGGATTGAGTCTTACCGTTGATGAAATATTTCACCTAATCGAATGATCCTGAACTCTTAAAAGTTATGAAGCCACATACTCATTAAAGAGTCAAATCACTAACGACTGTTTTCGAAATGTCGGGTTTCAGAGTTTCACGATACAAACAATTCAACATGTAGTAACTCCAAAATCTCGATATCCGAAATCGTGAAACTGTCTTAAGTATTTAAACTGAATTAATTAAGTATTAAAAATGATTAACGGTTAATTAATCATATCGCAATTTCGCGTTTCAGGGATCTTGCCTCGAGCGATTATCAAAGTCCCGATGTCCGAAATCGTGAAACTGTCTTAGGTTAATCATGATTATTTAAAAGGGTTAAACATGATTAAAATTAACTAATCACATCGCGATTTCGCGTTTCAGAAGTCATACCTTGAAGCATTATAAGATATCCTGATATCCAAAACTCCGAAATTTACTTACCAACAAGTGTGATTAACTGATACATTAATGATTATTATCACGTAATTAATCCTTTGCTGAAAAATGACTTGGATAAATTCAAATTTCATCTGTGATTTTCCCGAAATTTAATGAAATTAATAATTGGTTTACAACAATAATTACAAATGAGATCTTAGACCACCGCCTAAATCTTATTCATTAAGGAAAGTAAAGGCTCCGTCAGTAGAAGTATTGGTAAATCAATTAAAGGAAAAGGATATCAAATTTCGAATTTCATTATGCCTTTTTACTGAGCAATAAGTTTTAAAGGTAATGAACTTTGTGCATTTCCTGTGACAGATAGCAGAGTTCTAAGGCCTGATACCATGGCTCCTTGAAAAGAAACCAAATCACCTGGTGAAGGATCAAGCCAGAACACAGATATCCTTTCTGACACTTTGCCCAGAAACATAGACGCCATTAAATCCTAGATGCAAGTATTCAATATTTTATAGTATGAATTGGTCAATTGCCTGGACGACTCAAGTGATGATGAGACAGAGGCCCTAGCTACCAAATACAAAATTGTTTCCCAATCAAAGCTACACAAGATAGAGACGAGGCCTAGAATCCTTCCTTACAACGATATGAATAGTTGGGCACTGGAGAACGTTGATATCCTGACCAGGACCATCTTCAATTCACAAAAGGTCACAGTTGGGTCTTTTCGGCCAGAACATCTACAGGTGATGTACAATTTGTCTACAACACCAAATTTCATTTACAATGCCAGTTTCTTAGTAGACTTTGAAAAGAAGGAATGCGCCCAATATGGAAAATATCTTCTCAATTTAATTAAGGATTGGTACTCTTGCCCCGATAAGTTCAGAGCTGATTCCCATGGCATATACATAGTTTTTGCACTAGAACCTCACATAATGTACATATAAATGATGATGTGTAGACTCTACGGGAAGGAAAAAACAACCCATTTATTTTTACCTTGGGTGCCTATTATGCACATGGTAGTAGAGGGATATTCTTTTGATTGGGCCAAGATGCTGTCAGACAGTTTGGTTCAAGATATTGCAAGATATCAGTCACTGAATGCCAAGGGGAAACCGACCCATTTTTTCATGTCGACTTATATCATGGACGTCGTCTATTTTATGATACCTTTTCCTCTGATGGGCTAGAGTTGGACTCCAACTAGTGATAAACCCATACATATTTATCATTCGATATTTTAGGAGTACAAGGCGAAATAATTTTTCTATGAAATCTGCAACTGGGTGGTGGTGCCGATGCATACCGCTATATATGGCTACCCACCTCCCAGAATTTTTGACAAAATTGTGACAAATTTGGGCAAGATAACAGACTGGTATGTTGAAGAGAATTTTTCCTATATTAGGGTTTTCAGTTGTTTGGTTCCTCCACATTCTCTGCCTCAATTTTTACTAGATTTATTGGTGTGTCATGAAGTTTCACATCAAACTGTGCATGGGGGAATTAGCAAGGAGATGAAAGTAGTACAAAAGAAGGTATGGCCCATTTTTCTTATGCAAATTGGTATGTTTTCTCTATTGGACTTCGACCATTTGAAAGTAGAAGCCATGGTCCTGGAAGAGATCAAGTTGGTCAATATCAAATTTAAGAAGAATGATCCACAAAAGATCATAGGTAATCACATGGCCCTATGCAAATTGAAAATATATGAACATGGAGATTCTCCTCAAGACGAAATATTTCGAGGATCAAGGTCCTATTAGGAGGTCTTAAACCGAGTTCAAGCTCTGGCGCTAGATAAATTGGCTGAGTTTTATAACTTCTAGAAGCATTGGATAAATAGCCTCCCCAAATTATTGCAAGGGGAAACCCCGAAGCCCCCAACCACAAAACAAATGGAGACCCAAGGGATAGAAATAGGGAGATCTAGTGGACAGGACGCCCGAGAAAATTTGGAGGAAATTGAGGCCTTGATAAAGAAGACAGAAGAAAAGCCACAGTCCACACAGGGTAAACCAACAACTGACATAACCAGGAAGCAACCATCCACAAAGATAGGTAGTCCTATCCAATCTGTCACACCTCTATAGTTCAGTAGAGGGAATATAATGGACGAAGTTGTATTCATAGGAGACCTTACACATATTTCAGCAGAAGAGATACCTCCTTCAAAATTATTCTTCAGTAAGAAAAGAATGGCGGTAGTGAGAAGAGAAACACACCAAAGGGATTGTGAGTTTGTCAAGAAGCACATGATTCTATTAGATGGGAAGGCCCTAGAGGAAGAAGACTTCACTACAGAGGTCATAGGCTCACTAGGATCTTTTGCGACATCAAACTAGTTTTCAATGAGCAACCTGAAAGAGAAGTTGAAGCAGAAAGATATGTTGATAAGTCAATTGAAAAATCAAGTGAAAACGGTGGAAAAGAATGTCAGGAGTGAGATCAACAAGGATTTCAAGTAGATTAGAGCCATTGATAAACAATAAATCCAACAGCTCAAATCCAGTCTTGATGAGATGCAAAAAAAATAACAGACAAGCAATGAATTAGTCAGACAACTGTAAGTGAAGGTAAGCTTAACTGAAAAAGCAGTAGTGGATATATCATCTTTCCAAACCCAAAATATAGAGGTACATAAGGAACTGGAATCAATGTAACAAATCCTTTTGAATAAGGTGGAAGCTATCCAAAACCATTTTCAAGTGATAAATCAATCCTTAGACAACATTTGTTTAAAGGAGAGAGAGGCTATTGCCGCTCGGACCAATTTCCAAGAAGCAGTTGTGTCGTCGACAAGAGAAGGGGTATCTATGGTTTCCAAGTTGTCTGTTTTGGAGAAAATCATAGGCAATATAATATTGAAAACCTGGGAAACAAACATAGTTTAAAGTAAAAGAATGGCTAAAGAAGTGAAGGAGGCTTGTGAATAAACTTTTCATTCACTTGAAAAAGAGTCATTAAGCTTCGGAAAAGATAATATCTCTGAAGTACTAGGACAAGTTGATATAGCGAAGCATCAACTTAACATTAAGACAAACATGGAAGAGGCTCAGGCCGAAATATTACAATTAAAGCATATTGATATTACTCAGATAAATAGATGGCTAGTGAAGCCTAGTTTGCAACTACAGTCTATAGCTTCAGAGGATAGGATAATGGAAAATAGATTTCCTCAATTAGAAAAGAAATTATATGCCTTTGAGGAAAATGACTTAACAAAACCCTCCAGGCTAGTGGTACAATTTGTGAGAAAATGTGTTAAATGTATCGAGCAAGTAAAAGGAAACACCTCTGAGAACTAATGAGGTAATCTGTACACATCATCTGTATAGATCATGATTAGAGAATATATGTTTCTGAGCTAGACAACAGGAAGGAAAAACGCCTCTGCCAGTATGACGAAGCATTTCAGATTTCACATTTTGTAACCTTTACTATTATAGAAATAAGGATAATTCCAACTGTTTAGGGTTGGGAACCTTTTGTATAAATATATATTTAGAATAATGAACAAAGGCTGCTTCTTTCCGTATTCTAACTAAGAAAACTCATCCTTTGTGAGTATTAATACAAGCGCAGACATGGATTCCAAATTTTGTGCAGTTTGAGTTATGTGCCCTTCTTGTATTTCATATTTCCAATTTTCTTTATGTTACTCCTTGAAAAATGAATGATTTCCTTTTAGTATAACATCTACTGTAATCATATTTCATTTAGTTATTTGATAAGCAAGCAATTTTTCCTCTGTATTTTCTATCAGCAAATACAAGACCTGCAAGCTACTTGGATCACCATATCATATATTCTTTCAGGGGTGCATTCCACTCTTTATTCTACTATAAACAAGGTAATATTCTTCTGTCATTGATTCCTTAGCTTGTTCAATAGTTTTGTAATTTTCTCCATCACCACTCAATTTGATTAATTGACTTAGATGATGAAACACGACCTCTATTCTATTCAGTTATTAATTTCATTTGAGGATTTAAATTCTTACATAACTAGCGGAAGAAAAAGAAATCTTAAAACAAAACATTCCTTAAATTCCCGATGCCTGACATTATTCTTTGAGACTTAAGTTTAATCTCAGGAATGACATCTTTTTGGCGCCATTGTCGGGGATGAAGAAACAAAGTTATTTTTCCCTGGGAGAATGACATGGTAAGTTTCTCTCTTTGATAGTGAACAAAGATTGAATACAATATTAAGGCTAATTTTAATTTTCACTTGGCGACTCCACCACTAATAAGCTGAAATTCAGTCGGAGGAATACTAGAAAGAACCTAGATGACAAGCAGACAACACCTGTATCCAACCTTGAAATTTTTTTAAAACCAAGGGGATACCTCAAGAAGACCACTGCATCCACAAGTAAGGTTTACCGACCCAAACCTACACAGTCTAATGATAAGGTTCCACCCGAATAGTTAACTCCACAAGAAGGTTCCACCCAAATCCATTTCGGAGAAACATCAACTGATAGAATTGAAGAAAAAATCATAAACCCCGAGTTGTATTTACCCGAGATAAAGATCGAAACCGATTCAATTGCCTCCTTTAGTAATAAAGGAAAAAGACCCATCTCGATACCTGCTTTGATTGATATTCCATCAGTCCCTGAAATAAAGTTTACATCTTCCCGAAGTTTCGAAGAATATATCTTACACTTCAATTCGACTCCTGTTGGATCTCCCATTTATATATCTTGCATGTCCGAAGAACCTAGTCCTCACCTCTCTTTTCCCCCTTTTTCTGATTTTCTGTCTCCTGACGATCAGTTCACAAAACCCATTTCTCTTCATCCTGAAGTAGCTGGAAGGTCACTACAGATCTTTTAAAATCATCTCTATAATATCCAATTTTATTCCCCTAGATTATCAATGGCTGCTGCCGGAGGAGGTGGAGGAGGATTTGGTGTTGGAGGAGGAGGAGGAGGTGGTCAAGGACCACCCCCACTTCCTATAATTTTTTCTAAATTAACTGCTAGGTACGCTCCTTTAGTCCTCCCAGTTCCCCTCCATGATTTACCCAAAAACTATATGAAAAACCTGCCAAAGTTCACAGGAGAGGGAGACTTAACGACCATTGAACACATAATTTTTTTCAATCAATTCACCGATATCCTTGGCCTTGAGAACGAGGATGTTTATTCAAGGCTCCTAGTTCAAAATTTCGAAGGACAGGTGAGAACCTGGTTCTGAGGGCTGCCGACAGGTTCTATAAGAACATATGACGAGTTAGAGAATGCCTTTCTTAGACAACGGGGAGAGAGGAAAGATCACCTTTATTATCTAACCAAGTTCAGAGATTTAAGAAATAAAAATTCAAAGACAGTTCTTGAATTCACTCAGATATTTAATAAACTATATAATAAAATTCCAGCTGAGGTTAAACCTTCCCAACGTGCAACAAAAGTGACTTTCGCCGGGGCTTTTGAGCCTGAATTTTCCTTACTGTTGAGGGAAAGGAGATCTGTAGACCTCACAAGAATGCAAGATAATTCTATAAAAATTGAATCAAATATGATGGCATTGAGAAAGTTGAAAGCTAAATCCAAAACGGGAAATAAAGAAACCAGATGATTCCAAGAACAAGAAGGAACCTCCGGATCTGGGAGTTCTGCGAAATACAAAATGGATGACATGGAAAAAATAATTAAAGAATTATCAAACAAAATCTCGAGGATGGAACTGGACCAATCTAAAATAGATCAGTTCGCTAGAAAATATTTCAGAAGAAATCCTAATCCTCAAATAGAACAAAGAAAAATAAAAAATGAAGATCAAAATATTCAGACCCACTTTAAAAATAGAAATTTTATAGGAGGAGATGACATGCGAAACTTTGAGGAGTTAGAGAAAGACATGAATAATATTAGCGATGATGATCAAGAACCTCATTTGACGATGAAATATTATGAAAGGTCTTTAGGCGCAAAATACCTGTTTAATGATGATAGGATAAATATTACAAAAGATTCTTCTTATCAAGGAATCACCGACAATATAATGGTCGAACTTTAACATAAGTATAATTTAAGGCCTAGAGATAGAAATGTCACAACTACCCAACCGAAGAAGATATTGACGAGAAGTAAAGCGAGTGAGGTAGCTCAATCAATAGTTGAATTGCAGACTGCCAAGACAAAAGCAGTTGAAACAAAGACTGCCAAGACAAAAGCAGTGGAAATTGCGACTATCAAAACAAAGACAGCCAAAATGAAAGCGACACAAACTAATAAATCATAAAAAGGGAGATAGATATACCAACTAGAGAAACCTAAAAGACAATGGGGAGTTTCAATATAGAAAATGAAATTAATAAAATCAAGATCCCTGTACCTCTGGTTGAACTGGCAAAAAACCCTACATATAGAAAACAGATTGTCAAAATGATAATTTTTTTGGATATTTAAATCCATGCAGATGTTATAAATTTAGAAGATGATAAATCGACTATAATGTTTGGTCCACATTTGAAAATGGCAGAGATTCTGTCTCTCCTTTCTACAGCACGCTAACTATGCATGATCATCTGCTCCATAATTGTATGTTAGATTCTGGAGCCTCCCACAATGTAATGCCCAAAGCTATTATGGAAAAACTGGGCCTTGAAATTACCAGACCATACAAAGATCTATATTCTTTTGATTTGAGAAAAGTTAAATGTATGGGGATGATTAAAGATTTAGTGGTTAATCTTGCACAAATTCCTGTAAAAATTATTTTGATGGATGTGGTTGTTGTTGATATCCTCGCAAAGTATGGCATGTTGTTATCTAGGTCTTGGGGCATCAAACTTGGTGGATGCCTTCAACTCGACATGACGTACGCTACAATCTTGATCGTCGGCGGACAATTCACTCACCTGTACAGAGAAACAAGGTTGGAATATACTGTAAGTGACCCATAGAATTCAAATAATTACCCTATATATGTCGCCGGTCAGGATTTAGGAAACTGTATATTATCTCTCGATGATGATTTATATGAATGTATAGAAGAAAATTGCACAGAAAAAGAAAAAATAGAAAATAAAAATAAAAATGTAAATAGTGTTGGAGTTTGAAAAATGTATTTCGATGGTGCTTCATCTTGTGAAGGAGCAGGAGATGGAGTGTTGTTTGTGGTGCTCAGAGACAAGTTCATTATTCCATTTTCCTACAGATTACAGTGGGACATTGATTATACCAATAATGTATGCAAATACGAAGCCCTGGTCTTAGGATTAGAGGCTTCTAGGAAGTTGAAAATTGAAAATATGATAGTTTATGGTGATGCAGAATTGATTGTAAAATAGATAAAGAAACAATATCAGGCCAAACACCCAAGGCTGAGGTCATACAAGAATTGTTCTTAGGATCTGATTGAGAAATTTTTCTCATCGTTTAATATTCATCACATCCCTAAAATGGAAAATCAATAGGCAGATTCATTGGCCAAAGAAGCGACAACATTTGTACCTCCTACTGTCCTCAAACTAAAGTATCACATAGAAATGAGGCACAGATCCTCAATACCAAACAATGTTCAAGACTGACAGGTCTTCGAAGATGATTAGAAAATCAGGCAATTCTTATAAATGGTGGACGAATTTTTCGAAATGCATATTGATCAGGAAAATCAAAATGACCCTGCTTGGATCATGCAGGAAGGGGAAGATCCTCAGGAGTTCCAGGATAAGATCACTAATCACCGTATATTGTTACTGAAAAATAATTAGATCCCTAAAAGTCTAATTCCTCTGGAAATATTATTTGATCATGATGAAATTCCCTTAAAGTCTACTTTGCAGCCTCAACCTGAAGAGGTTGAAGATTGTAATATAGGCACCAAGGAAACTCCTAAGATGGTAAAATTATCTAAATACCTTCCCCCATAAATGAAAAGTAAATATTCTGAGTTATGCAGTACAAGGATGTTTTCTCCTGGTCTTATGATGAATTAAGAACTTATGATACCATCGTAATCGAACACAAAATTTCCTTAAAACAAGGTGTTAAACCTTTCAGGCAAAAGCTCAGACAGATAAATCCTATACTACTTCTTGTGATAGAAAGGGAGGTGAAAAATCTCCTAGATGTGAAGATCATTGTTCCACTCAGGCATTATGAGTGGGTAGCCAATCTGGTTTCGGTCAAGAAGAAAAATGGTGAAATTAGACTGTGTGTGGATTTTATAAACTTAAACAGATCATCCCTCAAAGATAATTATCCATTACCTAAAATGGATCACATATTGAAAAAAGTGGTCGAAGTAAATAGAATGTCTATGATTGATGGCTTTTCAGGGGATAATGAAATCACAATCCATGAGGATGCTAAATAAAAAACCGCGTTCACAACCCCATGGGGTACCTTTATATATGATAAAATGCCATTCGGTTTGATGAACGTAGGAGCCACTTTCCAACGAGCTATGAACATCATCTTTTCCAGTGAAAGAGATAAGTTTTTTTTCATTTATCTTGATGATCTAACTGTGTTTTCTAAATCTGATGCAGAGCTCCTGATACACCTCAAACAAATGTTTGAGAAATGTCGAAAATTCGGTTTGTCTTTGAATCCCAAGAAATCTCACTTTACAATGCAGGAAGGTAAACTCTTGGGCCATATAGTATCTTGAGATGGAATCAAAATCGACCCGAAAAGGGTTGAAGCTATAGATACTATCAATATTCCTAGGAACACAAAGGAAATACAATCATTTTTAGGAAATTTTTTTTTTTTAAGAAGATTCATCCCAAACTTTGCTGAAATTGTAAAATTGATTACATATATGATAAAAAAGGACAACGCGGTCAAATGGACAACTGAAGACAAAGCATCATTCGAACGCATCAAGAAAGTTACAGGTGAAGCACCAGTGCTGGCCAACCCAAATTATGTGAAAGAATTCTTGATTTTCTCATTTGCCTCCAAACACACTATCGTGGCCGTGCTATTACATAAAAACTATGAAGGTTTCGAGAAACTAATAGCGTTTTTTAGTAAAAGTCTCAGAGATGCTGAACTGAAATATGATATATTGGAAAAACAAGCATACACAATGGTAAAAGCCCTCAAATCTTTCAGGACTTAGTGATCCATTCTAAGATAATTGCATATGTACCAAGAAATGTTGTCAAGGATATATTAGTTCAACTAGATAGTGGTGGAAAAATGAGCAGATTATTAGCCAAGATTCAAGAATTTTATCTAGAAGTAAAGCCAACCAAACTTGTCAAAGGTCAGGGCTTGGCTAAATTATTAGCCGAATCAAATTTTCGGGCACTTGGGATAAATCATCTACAAGCTTACAAAGTTTTCCAGACATAGACGAATTTGATGTTACTATACCTACAACCGAGATCCAAGAAAAAATCTCTTCCTCTGCCTGGTATAAAGACATAGTTTCTTACCTACTGACTTTGCAGTGCCCAAGTGATATGACCCCTTCCAAAGCTAGAACATTGAAGTTGCATGCAATAAAATATTGTATCATGGATAGCCAACTATATTGGAAGGATCCTCTGGGATTTTTATTGAGCTGTTTAGTAGAATATGAAATGGAGAGAGTCATAAAAGAGTTTCACGAAGGGGTGTGTGGAGGGCATCATGCATGGAGAGAAATAACCTATAAAATCCTGAGAGAAGGATATTATTGGCCAAAATTATTCAATGATGTAAATTCTAAAATCAGAGCCTGTAACCCCTTTCAACTATTTTTAGGCAAGCAAAAGCTTCTCGCATTACCTTTGGTCCTAGTAAAAAAAAAATCTCCGTTCCAACAATGGGGTATGGATTTCATCGATGAAATACATCCACATTCAAGTGCACAACATAAGTGGATTCTGACCGCTATTGACTATTTTAGTAAATGGGTCGAGGCCATTCCAACACGAAAAACAACAGATGCAGTGGTGATCAATTTCTTAGAAGAGAACATTTTATCGAGATTGGGTTGTCCTCGAAAGATAGTTACCGATAATTCCCAAGCTTTGAAATCCATGGCTATGGTAAGTTTTTGTCAAAAGTACAACATTGTACTAGGACATTCCACAACCTACTATCCTCAATGCAATGGATTTGTCGAGTCCTCGAACAAGAGGCTAATCACCATAATTAAAAAAGTGTTGACTAAAAATAAGAAACCCTAGCATGTTCATTTGAAATATGCTTTGTGGGCTAATAGAATGAGCACTAATAAATCAATCAGAATGTCCCCTTTTCAAATGGTATATGGTACCGATGTGATTCTCCCCATAAATCTTGCTCTGCCCGTAATAAAACTCTGGCAGGATGTGAAGGAAGAGCCAAATGACATCACCAGAAGAATAAATCAATTGATTGAAGTCCAACAAAATAGGGTTGTAGTGGATGAGAGACTCTAGAAATATAAAGATAACATGAAATCCTTGTTTGACCAAAAATCTAAAGATAGGGAATTTCTCCCTGGTGACCTAGTTTTAAAGTGGGATGCTAGGAAGGAAGACTCAGGAAAGCACAAAAAATTTGACCATATCTGGTGTGGACCTTTCAAGGTCACAACTTCTAAGGGAAAGAATTCATTTTTGTTAGAAAATATCGATGGAAAAATGCTTAATGCCCCTATCAACGGGCGTTACCTGAAGCATTTCATGCAGTAACTAGATTCCAAACTCTCATTGTACATACCAGTTTGATTTTCATATTTTTGTTTACAATTTTTCGTTTCTTTGGTAAGTCTTTACTTTCACTGTAAATAGAAACAAGTTTGCCGATTTCATAAAAAAAAAATATATATAAAAATAAGTAACGCATAGAGTTATGATCTACATAAGTTCTTGACAACTCTCATGTTTATTTTCATTGTAGGATACTTGCTGATAGTCGATAGATAAGCTATATCAAAAATCAATGCTCACATTTCAAAACATTGGATTTCTCTTGAAACATGTGATAAATAGATAGTTTATTTGGTTGAAAATATAGAGAAAATATGAGGTATGAGATTCTTCCCTACTGACCCAAGTTAATTTTTCAAAGAGATATCACTAGGTACGACAGAAGTTTCACCTGTAAAAATATTGTCACATAATCTACAACCAGAGGAATATAAAATTATGGTTTAATTCTCAAGAGTTTTCTCTGGATAAAATAAGATTAAAAAAATAAAATAAAATCAAAATTAAAAAAATGAAATAAAATTTATAATAAGAGAATAAGCAATAAAAATACCTTAAAGAAAAGAATTCGAGAATCAATAAGCAAACTCACATTGGAGTGACTGTGTGCACAATAGAACATCTGAATCCTCATTTTGTTTTTCCTTCTTATCCTCAAGCTAGATTTTCCAGTGATTCTAAATATCTTTTCTTGATATTCATGGAGGAAAAAGGACTTCACCTTAACTCTGAGAGCTCAGAAACAAGTTTTAAACATGAGAATAGGTAAAGAATCTTTATGGTTCCTCTGACTTTAACTGAAAGAAAGTATGTTTGGGCTAATCCTAACTACTTTATCTTTTCTAACAGATTTAAATTGATTAGTTTCACTCAAGGAAAGTCCATGGAAAATAAAAGATCCCCATGAAAACTTCCTTGTAAGTGAAGGTGTTTTGAAGGTCAGAAGAGGATTAGTCCAGAGTAATCAAAGTGAGTTAATAGACCTCTATTGCTAAATTATAAATATATATCATCCCTGGTATATTATATACAAATTGATTGCCCCCACTTCATATTTTAAAAATATAAGAGATATGGTGAAAGGAAATTCATAAAATGATTTCCCCCATCTAGTCCAAAAAAGAGATGATGAAAGAAAATTCATTAAATGATTGCCCTCATCTCAGCATTTAAATGCAAAAGATACTAATTGAAGTGGTTAAAGGAAATTCAATATGGGAATTAGATAACTTCACCAGGGTACTAAACAGGCTTGCTGGAAGCGAAGCAATGTCTATGATATCTGCAAGGCTATTATACATATATTTTAATGTACTATGGTAACTAGTTCTCTTTCGACTAGATCTACATTCTAAGCCAACACGAGACTCCCTAATTAAAACATTAAAATTACTTTTCCTTGATGCGAACAAAATCAAACAGAGTCTGATAGATTGGTTAAGGTTATTTTGATTATCTCAGGCAAATCTTAAATCAGTTTTAAGAAAATGAATCCATTAATAAGCCTAAACTCGAGATTGGTGAATGATTAAGTTTTGACAGTTTTTGGATATATGGATGAAGTCCAAAGTCCTTCTGTGTGTCCTTTTCCAGAATGTGTTTCACAGAAATGCAATAATGACTCCATTTACCCAATAAAGGCTACTTGGTCTACTGTTCTTCTATGTATCATAGGGAGACGAGATCCCTAGATGGAGCCTATGTTGGAACACATATATATTTATAAAACTTTAGACTTTAATAGTTTTACTTCTCGTTCAAATAAAAGCAATGCGCACTTGAGTCTCACCATTGATGAAATATTTCACCTAATCAAATGATCCTGAACTCTTAAAATTTATGGAGCCACCGACTCATTAAAGAGTCAAATCACTAACGATTGTTTTCAAAATGTCAGGTTTCAGAGTTTTGCGATACAAACAGTTCAACATGTAGTAACTCCAAAATATCGATATCTGAAATCGCGAAATTGTCTTAAGTATTTAAACCATATTAATTAAGGATTAAAAACAATTAAGGGTTAATTAATCATATCGCAATTTTGCGTTTCAGGGATCCTGCCTCGAGCAATTATCAAAGTCCCAATGTCCGAAATCGTGAAATTGTCCTAGGTTAATCATGATTATTTAAAAGGGTTAAACATGATTAAAATTAACTAATCACATCGTGATTTCGGATTTCGGAAGCCATACCTTGAAACGTTATAGGATATCCCAATATCCAAAACTCCGAAATTTACTTAATGATAAGTGTGATTAACTGATACATTAATGATGATTATCACGTAATTAATCCTTCGCTGAAAAATGACTGGGATAAATTCAAATTTCATCTGTGCTTTTCCCGAAATTTAATGACATTAATAATTGGTTTACGACAATCATTCCTAATGAGATCTTAGACCACCGCCTAAATCTTATTCATTAAGGAAAGTAAATGCTCTATCAGTAGAAGTGTTGGTAAATCAATTAAAGGAAAAGGATATTGAATTTCAAATTTCATTATGTGTTTTTACTGAGCAGTAAGTTTTCAAGGTAATGAACTTTGTGCATTTCCTATGACATATAGCAGAGTTCTGAGGCCTGATACCATGGCTCCTCGAAAAGAAACCAAAGCACCTGGTGAAGGATCGAGCCATAACACAGATATCCTTTGCGACACTTCGCCCAGAAATATAGACGTCGTTAAATCCTGGATGCAAGTATTCAATATTTTATAGTATGAATTGGTCAATTGCTCGAAAAACTCAAGTGATGATGAGACAGAGGCCCTAGCTACCAAATACAATTTTTTTTCCCAATAAGATCTACACAAGATACCGACGAGGCCTAGACTCCTTCCTTACAATGATATGATCGGTTGGGCACTGGAGAATGTTGATATCCCAACCATGACCATATTCAATTCACAAAAGGTCACAGTTGGGTATTTCTGGCCAAAACATCTACAGGTGATGTACAAATTGTCTACAACACCAAATTTCATTTACAATTCCAGTTTCCTAGTAGACTTTGACAAGAAAGAATGTGCCCAATATGGAAAAAACCTTCTTGATTTAATTAAGGATTGGTACTCTCACCTCGAGAAGTTCAGAGCTGATTCCCATGGCATATACACAGTTGCCACACTAGAACCTCACATAATGTACATAACAATGATGATGTGTAGACTTTACGGGAAGGAAAACACAATCCATTTCTTTTTACCTTGGGTGCCTATTATGCACACAATAGCAGAGGGATATTATTTTGATTGGGCCAAGATGTTGTCAGACAGTTTGGTTCAAAAGATTGCAAGATATCAATCACTAAAATCCAAGGGGAAAGCGATGCAATTTTTCATGTCGGATTATATCATGGATGTCATCTGTTTTATGACAACTTTTCCTCTGATGGGTTGGAGTTGGACTCCAACTAGTGCTGAACCCATACATATTTATCATTCGATACTTTGGGAGGACAAGGTGAAAGAATTTTTCTATGAAATATGCAACTGGGTGGTGGTGCTAATGCATACCACTATCTATGGCTACCCACCTCCCAGGATTTCTGACAAAATTGTGACAAATTTGGGCAAGATAGAAGACTGGTATGTTGAAGAGAATTTCTCCTATATTAGGGTTTTCAGTTGTTCAGTTCCTCCACATGATCTACCTCAATTTTTACCAGATCAATTGGTGTGTCATGAAGTTGCACATCAAACTGTGCATGGGGGAATTAACAAGGAGTTGAAAGCACTACAAAAGAAGGTATGGCCCGTTTTTCCCGTGCAAATTGGTATGTTTTCTCTGCTGGACTTTAGCCATTTGAAAGTAGAAGTTGCGACCCTGGAAGGGATCAAGTTGGTCAATATCGAATTTAAGAAGCATGATCCACAAAAGATCATAGGTAATCACATGGCCCTCTGCAACTTGAAAATATATGAACATGAATATTCTCCTCAAGACGAAATATTCTGAGGAGCAAGGTTCTATCAGGAGGTCTTGAACCGAGTTCAAGCTCTAGCGCCAGATAAATTGGTTGAGTTTTATAACTTCCAGAAGCTTCAGAGAAATATCCTCCCCAAAGTATTGCAAGGGGAAACCTTGACGCCCACAACCACACAACAAAAGGAGACCCAAGGGCTAGAAACATGGAGCTCTAGTGGGTAGGATGCTCGAGAAAATTTGGAGTAAATTGAGGCCTGGATAAATAAGGTAGAAGAAATGCCACAGTCCACATAGTTTAAACCAACAACTGACACAGCCGGGAAGCAACGATCCATAGAGATAGGCAGTCCTATTCAATATGTCACACCTCTATAGTTCAGTAGAGGGAATTCGATGGCTGAAGTTGTATTCATAGGAGACCTTACACCTATTTCAACATAAGAGATACCTCCTTCAGAATTCTTCTTCAGTAAGAAAAGAAGGGCGATAGTGAGAAGAGAAACACACCAAATGGATGGTGTGACTATCAAGAAGCATAGGATGCTATTAGATGGGCATGCCCTAGAGGAAGAAGACTTCGCTACAAAGGTTGCAGGCTCACTAGGAGATTTTGCGACAACAAACCAGTTTTCATTGAGAAACCTGAAAGAGACATTGAAGCAGAAAGATATGTTGATAAGTCAATTGCAAAATCAAGTGAAAACGGTGGAAAATAATGTTAGGAGTGATATCAACAAGGATTTCGAGCATATTAGAGCCAATGATAAATAGGAAATCCAACAGCTCAAATCCAGTCTTGATGAGATGCAAAAAAAGTCACAGACAAGCAATGAATTAGTCAGGTAGTTGCAAGCAAAGGTAAGCTTAACTAAAAAAGAAGTAGTGGATATGTCATCTTTCCAAACCCAAATTCTATAGGTATATAAGGAACTGGAATCAATGCAACAAAGCCTTTTAAATAAGGTGGAAGCTATCCAAAACCATTTTCAGGTGGTAAATCAATCCTTAGATAACATTTGTTTAAAGGAGAGAGAGGCTATTGTTGCTCTGACCAATTTCCAAGAAGTAGTTGTGTCGTCGGCAAGAGAAGAGGTATCTATGGTTTCCAGGTTATCTGTTTCAAAGAAAATCAGAGGTGATATAATATTGAAGACCTGGGAAACTAACATAGCTAAAAGTAAAAGAATGGCTAAAGAACTGAAGGAGGCTTGTGAAGAAACTTTTCATTCACTTGAAAAAGAGTCATTAAGCTTCGAAAAAGATAGTACCTCTGAAGTACTAGGACAAGTTGATATAGCGAAGCATCACCTTAACATTAAGACAAACATGGAAGAGGCTCATGATGAAATATTACAATTAAAGAAGATTGATATTACTCAGATAAATAGATGGCTAATGAAGCCCAGTTTGCAGCTACAGTCTATAGCTTTAGAGGATAGGAGAATGGAAAATAGATTACCTCAATTAGAAAAGAAATTCTATGCCTTTGAGGAAAATGACTTAACGGAACCCTCTAGGCTGGTGGTACAATTTGTGAGCAAATGTGTTAAATGTATCTAGCAAGGAAAAGGCAACACCTTCGAGAACCAATGAGGTAATCTGTATAGATCATGATTAGAGAATATATGTTTCTGATCTAGACAATAGGAAATAAAAATGGCTCTTCCAGTATGACGAAGCATTTCAGATTTCACATTTTGTAACCTTTACTATTTTTTGGCACATGGGAAAACCCAGGGTTCAGTGCTTCAACAACGCATCAACAAAACCCTAACTCCCGACCCTTTCGGAAAAACCTGTGAAGAAGATGAAGTCTCACCTGAGGTAGAGGTAGGGGTGGTTGCAGGACTCAAATGTCTGCAACCTAGATGGGACATAGATCAATGATTACACCACTCTAACAAAGCACTTAGCAGTTAGCATTCATCAGTAATTAACCATTATTCACATCGCAGATCCAAACCCTAATTATAGAAAAAATGCAGTATTCAACCGGATCTAACACATCTAAGAACTTATAATATGGGAAGAGATCAGATTTATCATTCATTCACATCACTAAGCACTTACTCTATCATATCATATTCATCTAAACATTCATTATTGCACTAAGCTTAAATCATATGAACAATATAACAACCAAAATGCACAAAGAAACCATAACAAAAGATATACGTGGTTCACCCCAAGTTGGGGCTACGTCCACCAACTCTTCTCTTCTTTATTATCTTTTGTCAAGTTTCTTACATGAACAAAGCATCAAAACCCTACTCTGTATAGGACAATAGATCTGTGCACACCTCACCAGATCCTCCTTCCTTGAGTTAGATCACAACACCAAGCCTCCTTACATAGTATGTGCACAAAGCACTACATATGATCCACACTTAGCTTACAACCTCAACATACACTAAGCACAGAGCCTCTTAAAATTACTTTCACTTAGCACAATACTTAACACCTATCACCACACCCATACCTCTTTAATTACATCTCCTAGATTTCTATTTATACATTACAAAAGGGCCTAAACATGGGTAAACCCATGGGCCAACATCCCATACCTGTTACATAACCCCTAATCCCAAAAACTACCCTAAAAATGGGCCAATATCCCACGATCTCTGCTTCGACTTGCACTCCATCTTCGACTAGCCTGTCAAAGTCCCTAAAGAGGTCAAACATGACCATGGATCTCCAAAACTCGATCAAGGGACAACATGCCCTCAACACTCATGTGTGACTCATCCCGAGTCACTCTGGTCTGGGTAAATTTCCCTCAAAATCCTCAAGCTTGGTTTGAGCTGCTTCAACCTGTTGCTACTCCAAGGCCTCTTGCTCAGTGAACTCTTAAATAACTGCCTCATTCGCAGGTCCCTCTAAGCACTATTCTACCAAAGTGACTACTCATTCTAGCTCTTCTCCTCGGCCTTCAATTTCCTCAAAAAGTAGGCAAGCTGCATCCTAGAATGGTTGGAGCTTCTAAGTCACTTCCATGACTTTGCTTTGTATGACATGGACCTGTTGCTGAGTCGTGCATTTTTCTTGGGATCTTTTCATTTGCTCGACTACTGACAAGGGATTTAACTGTGCTTATACTATTGATGCTTGTTTCTTTTCTTCCTAGAGCTACGAGCTAGTGTTTTTAGTTTAGGGTCCTCGGTAAGGTGTTCATAAGTCTGTGCACTGCGACTGATAGTTTTTTAATTCCACAACTAATTCTTTTATCCTTTCTATTGCGCTCCAGGCAGTTGCTTCTCTCTGGTCTCTCACTTCTCGCGGAGTGCTTGGAACTGTTTGTAGCTCCAGTTCTTCTATTCTATGTTGAAGCTACTTAATGGCTTCAGCAAGCTTCGCCACTTGATTCTCCACTGGGTATTCCTCCATTTTATTTAATCCCATCACAGAGCGAAGTGATCCACAAACTTCTTCTTTAACTCCAACCTACTCTGTGAGAAATTGTTCCTTCTCCTGCTGGATCTGCATTCTATCCTCTTCGAACTTGATTTGGAGGTCGTCCTTCTCTTGTTGTGAAACTCGACGTTTCTCTATGATTTCCTCCTGTGCTTTCTCCAGATCCACAGTGGCCTATTCTTTTTCTTCCTGCATGCCACAAAGGCGAGCTTCGGTCGCATCATCTATTCTACAAACTTGGGTAGGCTCATCTCCCAACTTTGATTCTTCTGGTGAAGGGGGCACAATGGACACTACACGACTGGAGTGGAGGGCTTGTTGTACTCCTCTCAACTCTACTTCAATCCTTCCATACATGGATTCTTGTTTGGCTTCACTTTTCTGCAAATATCTTCCGAGGCGCCTGATACAATTGCGATGATGAATTCGTGAGTACAGTCCGCAGCTTTGGCGTACTCGCTTTGGACTTCTTCCGTGATGTAGGTTTTGTTGGGGAAACCTTTATTTTCTTGGATGTATCTACCTCTTCAAGGAAGTTCCTAGGTGGTGTTACTTCATCTTGCTTCTGCTTGTCTTCTTCCCCTTCTTTCTCTTCTTTGTCCACTTCGTCGTCTCCTCCTCTTCTAGGTGAATCTGATGCAGTCTCTTCTGATGTGCTGTGTATTTCCTAGACATATTCCTTCTTTTTCTTCCTGCTACTTCTGGGTGAATCATACTCTTCATGAGTAACCACTGGACTTCTAATGAGGTTGGGGTCAGACAATGTTGCCTGGTCGACTGGTATAAGGAACTCTCTAGGCCATTCCTTAATGATTTCTTCTAGGTCCTCCTCTATGATATTTTAGTAGAACTGAAGCTCTTTTTTACTTTCATCTGTGTGTGTAGTAATATAAATAAAATGCCTATTTGCGCGGAAATTCATAAGGGGCCTGAACCTGTCCAGGGTGTTCGGGGTCATATGAGGGAAAGAGTCAATATCCCTCTTTAGCTGCAGGTAGTAGATATGGAATACTGTGTTCGATTGCCATTGTTTCCCCATATCGCTCAAATACCAGAGTGTGGTGAAATTCATAGCTAGTGGCTCGAACGACTCAATGTCAGGGAAGGTCGCACCTTCCGGCATCTCCCAAGCAGTGAATGCGATGAGGATAAGAAGCCAGCTAAAATGGAACTCATAGCCCTGATCCCAAGATTCGCGATAATCCATTTCTAATTGATTGACTAGGTAACTAGCCCAGTTCATCTGTAGTCCTTCCACACATTTTCCTACAAGGTCAATGACAAACCCTGTGACCTGAGTGGGTATGTTCTTTTGAACTAGCTTACCAACAATCAACTAGAAAGCAAGGTGCACTGCACCATTCTGAATGGAGGCTACCTTATAGCCTTGCATCCCTTTCTCTACATCACCATAGGTGTCTTTGATATTCTACACCAGGGCATGATCTGCAACCTTGCCTGGATAAAATTATTGAGGGTCTGGTCCCTGCATGCTCAATTCAGTGATCCTATGGATCAACACCGAATAGAAGGTGATGTGTCTGTCTAACCATAGTTATCCACCATGGAAGCACACAAGTAGGATATTAACGCACGTGGTATCCTCATGGTGCCTTCCAAAATGTGGTATCTTCATCATGTTCAAGATAGTGGACCTCATGATGTCCATAGTCCATGGCTGGGGGATTATCTTCGACTTCTTCCCCTTCGTCTTGGTAAAATATTTGTGAGGTGGGAGCATGCCATATCTCTTATAGTCTCCTAGGTTATAGTCACTGATATTCAAGGTTGGAATCCTCTCCAACTGTGGTCTAAATGATTGTATTCCCTTAGGAAGGTACGCAGTGATGAATGTGTAGTCGAAGTCCCTCGGGACACTGTCACGACTCACCACACCGGCCAGGGGTGGGATGTATTCGGGTAGGATGGATGGCATTAGCTTCGCATTCGCCAAGTCATCACGATGCTTGGTTCTTTTTTTAGTCGCAGCTCGGGATGGTCCATATCCACGAGCAGTCGATGGGGAGGCTTGCAATCCTCTTGTCCATGGGACTTGGATGCCTATGGACATCACCTTCTTGGCCATGAGGTCTATTAGAATCTCTTCGACATATTTTTCTGCTACGCTAATTGCGTTCGACATGCACACTCGAGATCTAATATATCAGGTCGGTGAACAATACTCAATGTAATAGAATGGATGGAAAGGTCTCAATGATCACTGTACGAAATCAACTAGTTCTCTGTGGGCTATGATAATCACATTTGGCAAAAGTGTTCTCGGTGCAGCGCTCGATGGGATAAATAGATATTTTCATAACGGTTTCTTTCAACTGATCACAAATCCTTATTCAATTCAATTCCATCTGTTATGGCGCGGTCCCAATAGTCCAATGGAGAAATTTTGGGCCATAACAACTTTCCTAGCCGTTCTGGAGCGTCGATTGAACGGTCATATTGCCTCCAACAATCATATTTCTTTGTCATGGCGAAGTGCCAATCTGTACTGTACTGATATTCTGACGAATTTCAAGTTTTGGAAACCTTCCTTCTGCGAAGTATTCTCTAGAATTTCTTGCAATTTTTATAACTTTTCCCTCTTCGTACTGAACTTTCTGGCCTTCTTTCCTGTGATCTGAATCACTGGTTTCCTCTTTCCATTATCATTCTTATCTCCTCTTGGCATGATAACTTCGCACTGTGGAGGGTCTTTCATAGGATTCAAGGGTAATACTTCTTCTTTTTCTGGGGTAGGTTCTCTACTCTCTTGTATAGACATGTGTCTCCAATCTTCCCGTGTCTTTTCAACTTCGACATCCATATCTTTGGTCCTTAGTAGCTTCGAATGGTTCTCTTGTTCTTCCAGTAAGTGCGATATTATCCTAGACACGATATCTCTTAGTTCTTTCTTTTTCTGTTCTAGATCTCCCTCTTCTTGTTTCATTCATATATGATCTTTCTCAATCCAGGTTTTTCCTAACAAGATAGCAAATGGGGCGTTGTTCTCAACAAACTTAACGATCTCAAATTCTTCTTTTGTCGAAGTGCCATGAGCACTCATAGATATCTGGGTAATTCTTCCACATAGGTTTATAAAATTTCCTCTAAACAATCCTATTCCTCCTACTGAAGGAACCATAACAGGTTTTCCCAAAATTTCCCAAGTTCTTTCTATCATGATATTCACCTGTGTTTACTCATCCAGGAAAAAGTCTATGTCGAAGTGTCCTATTCTTGTTTCTATGTACTCTTTATCTCTTAAGACCTCTGATAAGTTGATATTTTTGTGATCATTCAAGGTTTCTTTCATCTGTAGTAATGTAATCTCTTTTTATTTCTGGGGTTCTATCATATCCTTAGTTTATTGGCTTGTCTCATAGTTTTCTTGTTTCATATTCATCTTTTCAACTTTATAAATCATTCTAGGACAATCCAAAACTTCATGGTCCATATCTTTACAACAAATACAACCAGGTCTTCTACCAGGGAATTCCTTAGCAAGATGTCCTAGTCTTCTGCAACTGTAACAAATGGTTAATCCTCTCTTTCTCTTAAATGATCCCCAACCTTTCCTGTACTACGCACTGGGATCACAGTAACTAACCTGAAAAAAATTCTTTCTAGGATCCTGCATCCATTTGTTAGTCCAATCATTCTTTCTATGCATAGGAATAACATATATTTCATCGCTTCTATCAGATCTATTCATATCAAATATTCTTTCTTCTAACTGTGCCCTAGTTTTCAGACTAGGACAAAATTTATCAAAGATACTTAGATTCATTCTTTCGAAACAAGAATTTTCACTTATCTTACCTTTCTCAGAGCACAAAGCTTCAAGATATTACCTCTTTTCTTCAGATCAGACTTCTCTTCTTAGCACAAAGCTTCACAAGTCAAGTAGAATATTGCACACTAAAGTAGTAGATCTACGCACAAAGCTTTCTTTTCTTCAGTTCCCAACAATCACAGTTTCAGGTCTCGACAGTAGAACCATTTGTTGGCACAGGGGAAAACCCAGGGTTCAACACTTCAATAGTGCACCAACAAAACTGTAACTACTGGCCCTTTCGGCAACACCTGCAAAGCAGATGAAGTCTCACCCAAGGTAGAGGCAGGGGTGGTTGCAGGACTCAAATGTATGTAAACTAGCTGGGACACAGATATGTGATTACACTGCTCTAACAATGCACTTAACAATTATCATTTTTCAATAATTAACCCTTATTCACATCACAGATCCAAACCCTAATTACATAACAACACAATATTCAACTAGATCTAACACATCTAAGCAATTAGCATATGGGAAGAGATCAGATTTAACATTCATTCACATCACTAAGCACTTATTCTATCATACCAGATTCATCTAAACATTCATTATTGCACTAAGCTTAAATCACATGAACAATATAACAACCAGAATGCACAAATCAACCATAACACAGGATATACGTGGCTCACCCCAGTGTGTGGGTATGTTTACCGACTCTTCTCTTATTTATTATCTTTTGTCAAGATTCTTACATGCATAGAGAATCAAAACCTTACTCCGCACAGGACAGGAGATCTGCGCACACCTCGCCAGATCCTCCTTCCCTGAGTTAGATCACAACACCAAGCCTCCTTACACAGTTTGTGCACAAAGCACTATAGACGATCCACACTTATCTTATAGCCTCAACATACACTAAGCACAGAGCCTCTTACAATTACTTGTACTTATCACAATACTTAGCACCTAGAACCACACCCATACCTCCTTACTTACATCTCCTAGATTTCTATTCATACATTACAAAAGGGCCTAAACATGGGTAAACCCATGGGACGACATCCCATACCCATTACATAACCCCTAATCCCAAAAAATGCCCTAAAAGGGGTCCGAGATCCTGCGATATCCACTTCGACTTGCGCTCTGCCTTCGACCATCTTGTCGAAGTGCCCAAATAGGTCAAACATGACCAAGGATCTCCAAAACTTGGTCAAGGGCCAACACTATTCTAGAAATAAGGAGAATTCCAACCATTTAGGGTTGAGAACATTTTGTATAAATACATATTTAGAAGAATGAATAAAGGATTCTTATTGCCATATTGTAACTAAGAAAACTCATCCTTTGTGAGTATTAATACAAGTGGACAGGGATTCCAAATTTTGTGCAGTTTGAGTTATGTGCCCTTCTTGTATTTCATATTTCCAGTTTTCTTTATGTTACTCCTTGACAAGTGAATGATTTCAATTTAGTATAACATCTACTGTAATCGTATTTCATTTAGTTATTTGATAAGCAAACAATTTTTCCTCTGTATTTTCTATCAAAAAATATAAGACCTGCAAGCTACTTGGATCACTATATCATATATCCTTTTAGGGGTGCATTCCACTCTTTCTTATACTATAAACAAGGTAAGATTCTTCTGTCATTGATGCCTTATCTTGTTCAATAGTTTTGTAATTTTCTCCATCACCACTCAATTTGATTAATTGACTTAGACGACGAAACATGAGATTTGTTTTGTTCAGTTGTTAATTTCATTTGAGGATTTAAATTCTTACATAACTAACAGAAGAAAAAGTACTCTTAAAACAAAACATTCCTTAAATTCCTGACGCCTTACATTATTATTTGAGCCTTAAGTTTAATCTCAAGAAAAACAAATATGATAGGTGAACTTCAAACATCTCATGATCAAGAAACTCAGAGTTTAATATATCATTAAAGTTTCACCCCAAAATAGTTCTCCGAGAGTTTTCAAAAAATAATAATAGTTTGTTTACAAATAAAATTAAAATTTGTGTTTCTAAAAGGACTGGGATGGGGCTCCTGTGGACTGTAAAATAAAATGGAATAGGGATATACATGAAATAAGAAAATGAGGATGATATGAAATCGATTACGGGTTTCAAGAACGAAAGTACATAACTAGATGATTTATGAAAGAGAAGTATAATGAGTACAAGATTATGAAAAGTGATCAGTATACTCACTGTCATGAATTTCTCTCTCCTATCTGCTTGTCGCGGTTCCTTTTTTATTCTCCTTTGTTGGTATTCCTTGACCGGTTGTAACTACCTCTTCTTGATCTGGTTCAATTATTTTTATTAAGGCATTCTTTAACCAATTTCCAATATAATCTCTCATAGGCACAACAAGTATCTCATGCCTTACTTTTATATCAAATAATTAATTTTCCATATCTCAGAAATTAATTGAAATTTGATGTAAAACATCCTCAATGTCTTCATTCTTCTTTACATAGATAATTAACCAACTTTCAACTTCTAACTTTGAGTACTCGATCAAACTATTAAACTTCTTGACTGATGCAGATTTCAACAATTCCAATTTTTCTTCAAATTGTTCTTTTGTCATAAATATAGAATTTAATATAAACTTTGGTTCTTCAACTTCTCCAGTTGTTCCATCTATATCCAACTCAATAAAATTTAGATATGATTCTCCCTTTTCGACACTTATAGTGTCACAATCAACCAATATTTCTTTTAAACACTTGATTCTTTTAATTCGGCATGCTTTGAGTTGTTTAATGTGAATTGAGGAAGGCAAGTCTTGTTATTTTATTTTAAACTCACTCATGTTTGAAAATTTCATAAAAACAGGTGGTAATATCTCATTTATAAAATTCATCATCATTTTCTAGGTCAACCTGTAGATATTGTCTCAAATTTGTGATTCTATATCCCAAGAAAATAAAATTGTTTTCCAATTGCCATGCCTCAAGAATAAGAGACATTATTTTCTTAATATTTTCTCCAACATATTTTATGAAAATAGTGATTATGCTTGATGTTCCTCTTAATATTGAACTAGATTCTAGTGTTCCATCAGAGCTTTTCCAGGGCTACATTATAGAAATTGGGTTGGTGAATATGGGAGGTGGCATTAGAGCATTCTCAAATTCTTTAATTCTATCTTTAAGTATGGAATTTTCATTTTCCATTTCTCCAACTGACATCTTCAGGGCTTCTCCTGTGGCTTCATAGATCTATACAATTATCAATGGTGGAACTCTATTTAAGTCAAATTCCGAGCTTGACTTTCTTTGAACTTTTTTTATTTTTTGAATGAATTTTTTAAAAGACTAATTTTTTTGAACCTTTATCAAACAGAGCATTATGCAAGGTTATGGAGTATTCTTCAAAGAGAATTGGATCCTATGTGGAAACTTATGTTGTAACTTCTCTGCTTTCCTGAAATCTTTGTTCATCATCATGGAATTCTATATCCTCAATGTTTACATCCAAGTCCATGTCTTCAAGAGCAACTTTGTCTTCAGGTGTGACCTCGTTTACTCCTTGCTGATTTGTTTTCCTTTTTATCTTACTAGTCATTGGAAGCTTATGGGGCCTCTCCAGACTTCTCTTAGGAGGGTTATGATCACCTCCATCACCAGAATTTTCATTTAAAGATTTGATTTTCGCTTGAGCTATAATTTCATGGTTTTGTTTTGGTAGCCACTTATTTGAGAAATGTTTGGAGATCAAGTAATCCTTTCATTTACAACTCTTCCATATTGTTGATATTTCTAGTGGTGATAACAATAGTTTTAATGTCTTCAATAAGAAAATTTTGAAGGTCCTCGCTATCACCTTCCTCCTCTCCGAATAGAAAAGTATTTGCATATGAGACATTGTAACCTACATACACCATGTGGTTCATTATTAATTTGTTAGGGTCGAACCATTTAATTTCATCTTCCACCTTTAAATTATATTGATAACATTGAGCTGCTTATTCATCAATGTTTGCAACATTCTTTAATATTATTTCACCAATTCTCCATGGTAGGGGAATAAATTTATTTTTCCTCCTTTCATGGAACAAATGAGCCCAAAATTCATATTGTTTACACACTTCAACTGCAAATATTTTTTCTGGTACACAATATGGGAGGTAAAAGGGCCTTTCTAAAAAACAATAAATCATGATAATGTTGAAATTCTCCATCGCTTCGAAACTTCCTCTTTTATCCAGAAACGTTGCCACTTCTAAAGCAATTCTTGATGTTTTTAGTCCAAATATGGGTTTCTTAAATTAATAAAGAAATTCATAAAAATGATACATGGGATTTTGCTTTCATAAGGCAAGGTACCATGTATGAAATGGGTCAATTTTGCAGTTGACTTGTTTGGATAGATGCAATCCTTTGAAAACATGACACTGTGTAATAGAAAACATTAAGTACAAGGACATGTAACATTTTTTACTATCTATAAAAGTTTCCAGTTGAAAATATAGTTCACCATAAATAATCTTCGCCCAATCAAAAATTGTTTTCTCATGAATAGAAAAATATAGAATGTACAAATCCAAACGAGGAATGGTAGTCATTGATTCTTTCCCAACAACCCTAGAAAAGAACCATGTGATTCATCAATATGGGTTTTTCATCATACTAACCTGGATGGATGATAAATATTCTGGAATTAGTGTCAGGCCTTCAAGATATTTATGCAAAATCTCAAGTCCACCATTTCTTTCCTTTAAGAAATATTTGACTTCATCCCCTTTGAAAGTCATGGTTGGTTTTGGAATTTTAAACATTATTTTGAAGACCGAAGGGGTTAAGAAATTGGCGATTCTCCTTGAAGTTGAATAATCATGTGGTTCTTATCAAACTTATATATGCACCATGAAATCAATTATTTGTAGTTGAAAACCTTTGGAGAAAAACCTGCCGAAGAAATCCTCGACGTCCAAATTTGATTGGAATTTATTTCCATAGGATGAAATGATGAGTAATACTTGTATGCTATTGACCATTGGAAATTTTGATCTTCTCTTCCAAATGTATTGAGGGTATATTTGTAGAAGCTCTCCTTTCTTCTACCTATCACGCTTAATGAAGTTGGAGTATTGATGCACAATCACTTTACAACGTTAATTTTAAATTAAACCCTTTTATCATAATATACCTTGAAACTCTTCTTTCGAAGGAATGATTAATATGACTTAAAATTGAATTGATGGAGAATTGTCTCAAGAAGGTCACCATTAATAACGACCTTTTAATATTTTAACCACTTGTTATTTTCTGTAAGATTTGTATTAAAAGTACTTTGGGGAAAGTGACAAGATGAGACATGTATTACCACGGGGAAATAGAGAATCAAATGTATGTCAATAAATATTGGAATCAAATAAACCCGTGGACCCACGAACCCACGATGAAAACTCGAGGAACGATTAAGTATAAGACTGGATTGGTCAGATGTGGGGNGGGGGGGGGGGGGCGAGTTTTGAAGAGTTGTGATATTCCTTGAACATGCGGTAAAGTTTAAAAATGACTATGTATTGAAATATCAAGAGAGAAATGAAGTATGAGAAAATGACTAAGTATGATGAATCGGTCAGACGGATTAGTCGCAGTAATAATCAAGTGAATCGAGTGAGTGTCTTATACTCCCAGTGAACATTTAAAAAATTTCTAAGTATGGTGCAAAATGAGGACGATGGAACATGGAGGTGATTTTTGGAAATGAGATCTTTGGAATTCAACGAGAATATGTGATGAACCTATGAGAAACTAAAAATAATAGAAGTATGGGTGTAAAATGGATACAATGAAATACAACGATGCATTTTGGAGGAGGTAGAATTTTGTAACAAGAATGAAATTGACTCATGAGCCTTTGAAAAAACGAAAAAAAAAATTTAAGTGTGGAAATATACAAGGGAATATTTGTGAAATACTTAACACACTTTTGGGTCAACAACTACCAAATAAATCTTTGGATTGAACCTAGAAATGGGCTCGACCTGAAGAAGTACTATGCATAAGTTGTAAGGTTGTGTAGTGATTTTTACTATACTATACTTTTAAGGTTTTTTGTTTGTAAGTTTTGTATTCCATAGCATAATTTGTTGTCAATGGTTTATAAATTGGATTTATTAACTTCTAGATGAGTGTTGTTGGTCATATATATAGGACTTTGGAGACATTTTCTTTGGTGTTTTTTCATCAAAGTAGTCCACACTGATCCGTTCTTACATATAATGATCTTGAAATTGGTATATAGGTTAGCTTTCGTACCTTGCATTATGAATTATTACTTTCTTGTTTCATTTTTACTTAGGATTGACACTGAGTTATGACACAAATCCTTGTTTGTATTTTTTAAAAGTGATGTAATTCACATGGTAGATCCTACCGATCATGGGTGCCCTAGTTAGAACCTTGTTTGAAATTTTGGCACCCATGTTGAAGTTTTTCATCGACTCAAGAGTCCTTCATTAGTCCCACCATGAATTTGCATTAAATACACATGACTTCTTCTCAACCTATTTCTTTCCATTTCCTATGAGACTCCCATTTTTAATTTCGAGTTGTACTATTGCATTTCATACCACTACTATTGCTTTTGAGCCTAATGCGAGGCTCAGTTTTCCAATTACTTCTTACTTCATATGCATTATCTTTATCCACTTTCCTTTGTATCTTTTTCCTATGCACATCAAACCCCTATCCCTAGAGGAAACAACACGAAGAATGTCAATATCCAACATGTCCTCCCTAAATTTTTCATAGGTGTGTTCCATGCATTTGGAAGTTGTTTTCTTGCCCCGCAACACTCTTTTCATCCACTATATTTTATCATTATTTTCTTTTTTTCCAGGCTTTACTGATATGAAAAAGACACAAAAAAAACAAATATGATTAAAAAGAGAGAGGGCAAAAATAATAAAGATCTTTGTTTTTTTGGAAGTTTTCTTGAGTCTTGTCTCCCTTGAACAAACCACCAAGTTTTGAGTCATCTTCTCAGCAAGTTGGGTTTTAGTATGACCTTAGGGAACCTTTATGTTTTTAGTTTATTCCTCCAGTTGGTTAATCTTTCAATCACTATGGAGATTACATTGGTGCCTCCTACATCACAGACTTAGATCATTGTTCCACTTTATGTCAAATGATTCCCGAGTCACTTTTGTTTCATGATTATGTTCAAGAGATGTCTTAGCATGTGTCGAACATTTCTCAGATTCTTTGACTTTTTATCTTGGCCTTCTTGGTTGTCAAGTTTTTCTCAAGTTATATTAGTATATTTATCCATTACTAATGCCATTGTAGAAGGTCCCCATTGAATTCTCATTGGTGGATCATCTCTTATTGACTATGAAACATTGCTCTAAGAGTTTGACCTAGAGTTATAATACCCTGTGCCTATTTTCATCATTGGTAGGTTACCTTGTTCACAGTATATGACAACTCATCATTGGTTGATAACTGAGTGGTTTCCCATGTGTTCAATGACAAGACCTTATTCACACATTGGGATTCATGTTGTAACTTGGTTTCCATTTTTCTTATTGGTGGAATTCCTTGACTTTGTCAACAACTTTCATTATCATGTGTTGATCAGAGGGTCTCTTCCATATGTTATTCCATATAGCACATGTAGGATATGTACTTGATGGTGTGTTCTTCCAACTTTTTCATACGAGACCTTCCAAATATTTATCTTTACATTCATCATGTTGGTGATGTGGGATGGATTAATGACCTCCTCCCAACAGATCTCTTCCCATCGACTTTGGCTCATTTTATTTGGGAACAAGATATAGAGACCTTATAGTACCTTGGGACTTATAGTCATCAATGGTAGGATCCCTCACTATTGATAATGGGAATACACCAATGTTCCTCGATCGATAGATTCTACAAGTGCTCAACAACATCACATCTATTTGCACTTGTTATAATTTATTAGGTACCTTGATGCCCATTATAATTCTTAGTGGGTTGTTTCGCGTTCGTTAATGGTATACATAAATGACTGATAATCAAATATTTTCTCCCATTTTTGACCTTAATACATTTATTCACATGGTGCAAATTCATACCTTTGACAAGTTAGGATTGAGGACCTTGGGCCATATTATCATCTCCAATTTATGTTGTTTCCTAAGTTGTGCAAGACAATACCACTCACCCATATGGCATTGGTACTTTTAAAGGATCAGTTTGTTCATCTTATTACTCCAGTTATCCTCCCAATATATCTTGAGACATAGATCCATTGTGTATTGTTCACGGATATGATCTATTTTGACATGGATCCACCATGTATATTTTTTATGTCCATGATAATTTCTTTATATATGATTCATGGAGTCGTAGTCTACTTTATTTGGTGACGATGATTATCTACATCCAAGCATGAGTATGCCCACCTCGAGAAGAGAGTGATCTTATAGCCTAGTTTATATTTCAAGTGCTTTCTTGATCCGTTGTCTGGTGAAATACAGATGGTCCCACTCAACTAATACCTATACAGTATGATAATGTATTTCAGCCATCATCTCCCCTAATGACCTCACACATTAGGGGGGGCATTTTTTATAGCATCTCTTTATACCCCAGTAGATGAGATGCATGTGATTGACCTTTACTCCTTCATATTCCCTTTTTTTGTTGCATGGGGAGGTCCCAAAACTATGTAAAATTCCAATCTAGACAATCCACTTGCTCCTCTTACTTACTAAAGGTGTGAATACTCACCCATTTCCCTCAATTAAGGCATGAGTGCATCTTAAAGTGACAAAAATATATTAAAAAAAACAAATTATTCACTCCTAAGCAGGGTTTATGAGAAAAATAAATCAATAACTCTTGAAAACCCATAGAAAAATGGTCTCAACCATATTGAAATGGTATAAAAATATTCTTAAGGGTGGAAGGAAGGTACAATAACTATTATTATGCCAGATTAATCATCTAGCCCATAGAAACCAAGTCATTATTCCTAAGGTTTTTATGACTTGCATTTCCTGATAAACCCTTATTTCCCAAAGTTCATTTCCCATTCACATCAATGAGGCCTAATATTCCTCGGTATTCCTCATATCCATGAGGAGAATAAAACTTGAGGTGTTGTAGTCCTAATTTGTTCGAGATTGGAGGAATCCAGAAGGTTGTTACAAACAGTGTTGCAACAAAAGTAGGTACAATATTTTGTATTGTTGTTCTAATTAATAAAATGAAGATCTCTCTTATTTCAATACCCTAAATACTATTTTTTTTATGTTGGATTCAATGTCCTTTTAGTGTTTAGAAAATGAATTAATTTCCTGATTAAAGTAGTTAAGGTAGCTATTTTTTTTCATTTTTTTCTGTCAATTAGTCTTGAGGAAGGTTTCTTGTTTTTGTGTGTGTAGGTTTGCAATCTGAAGCAGGAAAAAGGACAATCAGAGCATGTACAATCAATAAGGACCATCTTCTATTAGCCTTTGTAATCAAGTAATTCTTATTATAACTAATAGGTAGTTATAGAAATAATAACATGGGTTATTTTAACGAAAGTTTAGCATTGTTCTTTCAATTTTATTTTTCATAGTTAACCCTAGTTATAGGAAAGTTTATTTCTGCAACAATGATGTTATCTAGGTACCAAAGTACATCATCGACACCAACTATAGTAAATTTTGGTTCACCAACGACTGAGAAAAAAACCTATTTAAAACCAGAAGCAATAGACATAGATAAATTATAGGTCTTCCCTCTTCCATTTTATTTGACAAAGTAGGCCCTACATAAATAGGTTTTTTCATGGGAAAAATCCTACTCAAGGGACAATTTACATCATTCCATAGGTGTTTATGAATCGTAGGACAAAGACAACAAGGAAACAAGCAATATCCCACATGGAGGTGCAAAGGAAAGGGAAGGGGATTAGGTATAACTCAGAATTTGATCCTGACACATAAAATCATGGCTTGGTAGTTGATTTTTCCTAACTAAATGAAGAATTTAAATGAACATTACCTCATGCAATCCCCTACTAGATCCATGATAATGCCTAGTTTTTAGGGTGAGATATGAAATACTGCATTGAACAATTTGTCACCTACCTCTCTGGGAATAGTTTAGTGAAGAAGCCACATATGGTGCATCTCAATGTTGTAGTCCCATTTATTCCACCAAAGTGTATTTATCCTACAAATTTGTAGATAATATCAAGTTCTGGAGTTACGCACCCCCCTCCTCCCTTTTTAAGAGTTCAACAATCAAGGAGGTTTGGCCACATAATGGTAGAACAAACCCCAACCCTTCTAAAGGAGTTAGTGGTTTTGAAGGAGTTGTTTATAGTTGTGGATACTTTGGAGGCCTTTAAAAACTTTGAAGTTGTGACTATGTCAACCCCTATAGTTGTACACATTCTATACAATGAACATGAATCCCCCTTATATATCTCTAGTTCCATCATGAATGGGTGGAAATTGATTTTGACACCCCTTCACAAGGTAGAGTAATGATATTATTCCTAAGGGAGATACCATTGAGGGTAACACAGATAATGAACATGATATTAGGTCATTTTGACAAGAAAATAGTAGGGAAATGGGTGGCATAGGTGATTGGGATGCTCAGGAAAATCATCCTTTTGACATTAATGATTTTCTGGTAGATAATGAACAAGTAGATAAAGAGAAAGAAGATATGGAGATAGCTAAGGTCACAATTAGCCAAGAGTATATTCACACAAGGATTCAATACTTTGCACACCATGAAGAAGATCATTAAAATGTTGATTGATGATAGGTGACAAAATTTAAAAAGGATGATTAATACTTCATTTAAAATTATAAAAATGATTAATAATTTAAATGAGTGTGAGAAACTCATGTATTATTCATTAAAAAATGATTAAGTGAGTGGAATTACTCATGTGTTTTTCATTTAATTTGTAAAAAGGGGAAATTAGTTTTATGAATCCACCTCACAAATTAGTTTTCTAGTTTTAAGGGGAAATCGGTTTTGTGTGAGAATCGACCTCACAAATTAGTTTCCTAATTTTAAGAGGAAGTTGGGAGTCTCATGATTTGATTTGGGATTCTTCCTCATTTTATCACAAGTGGTTTCCTAGTTTCAATGGGAAGTTAAGGTTGGTTGAGATTCTTTCTCATTTTTGTCCTTGAGTTATTATTAGATCCTAAAATTGTGGATCTTGTCTCCTTGAATTATGGAGAGAGGTAAACTATATAAATTCCTTATGTAAGCATTGTGGGAGAGGCCCCTTTAAGCCTCTTGCAGAGAGAGCTTTTCATTGAGAGGAATGTAGTCCTTCTGGTGTCTGAAGAAATGTCACTTATGTGAGAGCCTTAAGTTCTTTGTGTAAGAGGAGGTTTCTCTAGGTTTCAGCCTTGTAAGGAGCATGTACCACATTTTGTGAGAAGGTTTTATCCCTGGCTAAAGGAAGGATAATAAAGTGGTTCGTATTCCAAGAAGACCCAAAGATGTAGCTAAAAGAGTCTTGTGAACTCTGTTAACATGTGTGTCAAATTATATGTGTAATTTTTTATTGCATTCTCGTTTGATTAAGTAGATATTTAATTGAACATATGCACATAATGATGACAATTTTCTCATGTTCATATGCAATGCTTAATCATTATTTTTTCATGTTCACATGCAATTAATTCTCAGTAAAAGGTCCTCATTGTAGGATTTTTGTAGAGAAAGATCTCACAAAAATTCTTGGATCACACCAACAAGGCTGCCTAGCATCAATCAATTGGTCAATCATAAGAATTTTTAAGGGGATCCATGTCTTCACTCCTAAAACCTTAACCTAGATTAACCTATTGACCCCCAAGGTCACTTTTAAACCATCTCTTAACATTGGCTATGATTGAGTATTTGGATCAAAATTAAGAGTATTATTGTAACATCCCATTTGAAATAATACCCAACCTATGGTGTAGGAACACTAACCAAATTCAAAAATCACAATATAAATTTAACCCATTAAACTTTTTTCAGGATAGGCATTGACAGAAAATGTAACTTCGTTGATTTGTATTGCATTAACATGATAGGTACATAAATACAATCTAAGTGACTATTGGTATTCCATAATGGATGAATATTCATATCACCTACAACTCTTCATATTTACATTATTATTACAATAATTCAATCCCAGGGATTACACGTCCAACATTCCCCCCTTAATCCGAAGGGGTGTTTGTGAGTCCAAGCATCATTCTAAACTTTTCAATTTTTTCTCTTCCAAGCACTTTGGTTAAGATGTCCACAATTTTCTCATTTGTGGAACAATTTTTAAAGTGAATAGTCTTAGCCTCGACATGATATAGAATTAGGTGATACTTTTTGTTTATGTGATTAGTTTGATCATGGAATCTGGGATTCTTGGCCAACTTGATTGTAGAAGTATTGTCAACTGGAAGAGGAGTAGAATTCACTTGTTTCTCTTGCAAATCTTCAAGTATTTTCCTAGGCCACACAATCTCCTTCTCCGCTTCTATAGCTGCCACATATTCTGCCTCTGTTTTGGAATCTTTTGGAACTAACTATTTGCATGATCTCAAGGAGACAACTATCGATCCAAGACTCATGAGATAGCCTAAAGTTGAGATAGCCTAAATTCTGAATTAGGATATATGATCAGGTTGAATTCATCCACCTTAGAGTACCTGATTCCAAACTCTTGAGTTCCTTTGAATTATTTTAGAACTATTTTTGCAGCATACCAATGTCCTTCACAAGGATTTAGCATGAACTTGGAAAGAATCCCAACAAAAAATGAAATGTATTTTTTGGTGTTAGTAATATGGATAAGACTTCCAACAAGTTTTCTATACTTGGTTCCATCCTCAAATTCATTCCCTTATTTTGATGTGAGTTTAAAATTATATTCCATTGGAGTAGAAACAAGATTGTAGTCAACCATGCCAAACTTGTTCAAAAGTTCTCCAATGTACTTCTTCTAGGAGATGAATATGTACCTTGGATTTTGAATTACCTCAATGCCCAAATAGTAGTGAATATGTCCAAACTATTTCATCTCGAATCCTTTATTCAACTCTTTGTTTATGGATGCAATGCAGCTTTCATTGTTCCCTATTATCAACAGATCATCTACATATACTACAAGATATACACCATTTTTTCCAACTTTCTTGACAAAGAAAGTTTCATTGTCAATATTGAAATGCTTCAAATTCAATTTCAGAAGATGGTTAGTTAAATTTTTATACCATGCTCGTGGTGCTTGTTTCAAGCCATATATGTATTTTATGAGCTTGCATACCTTATGTTTTTTTTTTTCCCTTCAAAAAAAATCCTTTTGGTTGACACATGAAAACATTCTCCTTCAAGTCTCCATTCAAGAAAAAAGTCTTCACATCCATTTCATAAATTTTCCATCCATTATGTGTTGCCACGAAAAATAGAGTACAGATGGTAGTCCATTTTTCTATGGGGGAAAAAGTATCCTCATAATCAACACCTAATTTATGTGCAAACACTTTTCGCACGAGCCTTGCTTTGTTCTTGTCAAGTGAACCATCTGATCTATAATTTCTCTTGAATACCCACTTGCAGCCGATTGATTTGGTTCCAAAGGGAGGGTCCACCAAATTCCATGTCCCATTCTTGATGAGAGAATCATATTCCTTGTGAATGGATTCTTTCCATTCATCATGAGAAGTGGATTCTTCAAAGGAATTCAGTTCAATGTTAGTAGATAAATTCAACTCGCAATCATATGAAACATCCATGTCATCTACATCACATGAGTTTGAATTATCTACATTACCTCCATCTTGTCTCGAGGACATTCTAGTTCATTTCTTTCCGACCTCGTTGAGATGAACACTTTCAAGTGTTTTTGTGAGCCATTTTGGTGGACCTTTATGATATGGTCTAGGTTTCTCAATTGATAGAGATGGTGTTGAGTTCTCATCAAGCCTGATCTTTTCAATCCTCTTGATCACATCATCCAAATGAACTTCAGGTTCTGATGAAGTGGCAAGAACTTCTTCATGTGGGGAAGATGGTGCTTCAAAAGGAGATTCCAAATATTTACCCAAGATAGGGACCCCCCTTCAATATGTGGAATCTCATCATCAAATTCATGATAGATCTTTACACGAGTGAATCTGTCAAGATGATCAAGTTGCCTCTTAACAATTTCATCTTTCTTGGAGGATTCAAGAAAGATTAAATCTCTAGAAAGGATGATTTTCTTGTTTGTCTCATTGTAAATATGATATCCCTTAGTGGTATTTGACTACCCCAAGAAGATTCACTTTCGACTCCTTGCATCAAGCTTGCTTCTTTGCTCCTTAGAAATCAAGTCATAGCAGGTGGAACCAAAGACCCTAAGATGCCTCACCAAAAGAATGTGGCCATACCACATTTCATAAGAATTATTGTTCTTAATAGAATGGAATGGACACTTGTTTTTGACATAAATTGCACATATAAATGCAACAACACAAAATATCGATTTTACATGCTTGAAAAAACATCATGGAACGAACCATATTTAGGATTGTCTTGTTCATTAATTTAGCTACACCATTTTATTGAGGGTTGTATGGAAATGTGGTTTGATGTTTGATCCCATGTTGGTGAAGGTAGATTTAAAATTAATAAGATGTATATTATATTCCATTATCAGTGTGAAGAGAGCCAATACAATACTTAGCTTCATTTTGAATCCATACATGAAATTTTTTTAAAGTTTTAAAATCTTGTGATTTAACTTTCAACGAGTACACCAACACATCTTGGTGTAATCATCAATAAAATTCATGATATATTTGTTTCCATTAGTATAAGGAGCATCCATAGGGCCACATAAATCATAATGAATCAGTTCATTTTTTCTACATGTTTTGGAAGTAGAATCATGAAATGGTTGTTTTTTGTGTTTTACAAGGATACAAGAATCACAATGCTTCAATCTCCTAGGAATAATAGGCAAACCAAAAACACCATTCTTTCTCAACAAATAGATATTATCATAATTAATATGGCCAAATATAGCATGCCATAAAAGAATAGATGGTGTTATACCTACATTGTGATGAGAGAAGTATGCAACATTTTGTGTATGGGAAGATGTCACTTTCAACTTCAATAGTCTTCCATCTTCCATTCTGGTCATGGAAACCATGTTTTCAGAATCCTTCCTTATTTCAACTTTTCCAACAAACCTATGAACATAGTGGCCTTGTTGTTGGATGTGCCCTAGGGACACCAAGTTCCTTTGCAGCTTTGGAAGATATATCACATTATGAAGAAGCAAATCTGGGAGTCCAAGAAATTTAAGCCTAATGGTTCCCATTCTCGAAGGTTTGAGACCTGATCTATTTACAAAATACTCTATTCCATCTTCATTGTCATTGAATTCTTCAAAGAAGTCTCTTCAAAATATCACGTGGGAGGTTTCACATGTGTCAATATGCCATGCATCTCCCCAAGAAGCAAGTGAAGCGTTAAAAAAACTCTAGTAACTCTTATATTGCAATGGGAAACAACGTAATGATAAGGTGCTTTACATTTCATTGGTTCTAAATTTTTACCTCTATATTCTTTCTAATTTTGTTTTCTTTGATATTCTCCCATGGAATTCTGTAGTCACTCACTTCATGTGACCCATTCCTTATGCAACGAGTACAGTAAAGATCATATCTCTAACTGGGACTGTTGGTCCTAAAGTTTGCACCTGACTGTTAAAGGGCAGAGCTAGGCTACCTCAAGTTTAGAATGATTGGTTTTCTGATTTTGTTGGTCATTTATAGGGTTGGTTTTACCAATACAAGAGAATGGTTGGGTTGGAAAAATGATATAGATGAGGGTTCTCCTTGGATGGTGGCACACAAAAGACAAACAAGTGAAATAATAGAGGCAAAAACAAAGGGAAACAACAAACCACTCAATGAATAATCTGCTGCAAGAAGTTTAATACTTAAAATATCATTTCAAGGCATTAAACATGTATCAAAAACACAATTGCTTCCATAGGTTGCAATAAAAACAAATCTTCACCAAAGTATTAGTTGTTTTACATGTTGTATATTAGTAAAGATATGTTATACAATAGTTGAAGGAAATGAAATGTACTTCGTACAGATCAAAAACTACATTCAAGATAAGATAAAAACACATGAAGATTTGGACAAAAACATTGTCATCAAAAGTATATTCACCAGGTAGAGATATTTAATCCATGCATATAACATGTTCAACCAACTGATGTATTGATCTTATTTTCCCAAAAGCCGAACCCTCAAAACATACAAAAAAATACATATTTATCAAATTTGCAGAGGCTCTCATCCATCCGGGAATGAGGCTTAACTCTACTTTACCCGTTGTAAAACAACTTATTAACTTAGTTAAAAACATTGCTGGAGTATATTAAGGTATACTTTGAGCTTGAATTAATAAAAAAGACGTGGTTCATATCACCATTTATGATGCCTTAATCTAAAAGAGTCTTGAAATTAAATAACTAAAATTGTTGCTAATCATAAACCAAACTGATGCATATGTTGAATTGAACTGACTCTTTGACATAACTAAACAAGATTGATAGAACTAGATTTTGAGTCGATTACAGGTGTACATGTGCGCTATTGGAGGCCACTGGGAGATAATTGGGTGTGTTGGAAGCTTCTTCAAATTATCTCTTTCAAAAAGCAACAAGTCTTTTGGTGCTTCTTCTGGAGTCTTTGATATTTATTATGCAACTTGGAGTATAGTTTCTCTAATTCTAGATTATGGTCTTGCAAGGTCTGGACCTGCAGCTTCAGTTTATGCACATGTTGACTATCGCCGAGATTTTTTGTATTAACTGTAACTGACCATTTATTCTTGTCTTGATCTGTTTAAAGAATACTTCAATGCAGGTGATCAATGAGGATAAGCCACTTCAAAAATTCAACGTTCGAGAGATTTTTAATGAAGAGTATAACTATCTCCCGAATGACTGAACTCATGAAGTCATTAACCAATGCTTATTGCTAATTAACCAGAGATTAAGATATCTTTATCATTAAATATTTAAGGACTTCAGGACTCCGACTCTTTGTCGTTCGATAGCTTTTGAATGTAGAGTTTGAGAATCTCTCAGAGGACAATCTCCCAGAGTGACGTGGAAGAATGATGTTATAGTTAGTGATGTGTCATCAAAAGAAGAGTGACACATGTCACCTAAAATAGCGCAAATGATGTAACGAAAGGTGCCTGAAATGAATGACACATGTCATTGACAGATGAATACCATAGGGTATCGACAGATGAATGCCACGTGTCTTCGACTCTTCGACGTTCGAGAGCTTTTGAATGGAGAGTATAACTATCTCCCGAATGACTGAACTCACGAATTCATTAACCAATGCTTATTTATAAGTAACTCGATATTAAGACTTTAATCATTTTAATATTTCGGGACTTCGGGTGCTATGGTCCTTCGACACTCTGACACTTCAGAGATTCATAAATTTGAGGAACCATTTTTTCTCTGGATGAAAATCTCCCAAAGTGACCATCCCCTGGAGTGATGTGGCAGCCTGTTGTAACAATTGATGACGTGTCATAAAAATGAGAGTGACACATGTCACCTGAAATAACACACATGATGTAGAAAAATTACCAGAAATGAGTCCCACATGTCATATAAAATCAATTGATAGGTGGCATATGACACGTTAGTTGAAAAAGACTTTGACACTTCGGCACTTCGGGGCTTCAGGGATCTAGTGATTTGGAGCTTCGACACTTCAGATATTTGTGTTTGTTTTGGATTGAAATCTCTATGAGTGACAATGTTTCAGAGTGAAACTTCATATGCTTTGTTGTTAAAAACTCACACAATTTTGAAACCCTGAATGAACAAGAGTTGTTGATCTTAATTGACTGTTGGATCTCCACCGTCGAAAATTTAACCTGTTTGTTTTCTCACAATCTAAGCATGAAATGCACTGCTCTGAATTGCTGTGTTTTTTTATTTTGGATGTTTCATGTGCATACAAAGGACTTGGCTGACCTACTGCATGTTCAATCAATGGTAAACATGATGACAAGTAATTCGAACCCAAACCATGACATGCAATTATCCTTCAAGTAAACAAAAATAATTGGTGCACAGAATCAATCAAGAAATATAATGATAAAAATTTGAGTCATTTAGTAATGGGAAACTGTCTTAACCAACCAGAAGAGGAATGATTTTGATGAAGGTATAGGGAAATGATAGAGGAGGGGAAGTGGTGCAGACTTAGGTCTCAACATTGGCTCCAACTGGGGACAACACCCTTTTGTGGGGTACTGAGAATATAATATCGGTGCATTGGAACTTAATAACTTGCTCCCACCATCCTTCTCTTACCTTTGTTTCTGTCTCTCAACCATGTATATATGCTACTGTCTCTCAGCCATGCATCTTATTGAATCCAAAAATGTAACTACACCCCAGTGCCTTGTTGGGCTATGGAGTCTTTATTCACACACAAACTAACTAATCAAATGAAAATGAAAAAGGAAAGCAACTATGGTACAAGATGGACCTTACTTTAGTCTTTGAAGCAAAATAGTGTTTCAGGAAGCACCCATTTACTGGGCCTCCAAAAATTTTAGTATCATCTAGATTGTGTAAAAAAATGTATTATTTTCCAGAACCTCAACCACCTTAAAAGGACCAAACCAAAGGTTATCTAACTTACCATGCTTAGAATTCTCATTCCTTATGGCATCCCACCTCAAGACTAGGCCACCTTCTTGAAATATCTCCTTCTTGGTTTTCTTGTCAAAATCTAATTTGATCTTGCTCTGGTATGCTTCAGTCATCTGATTTAGTGCCTCTCTCCTTTGTTGAACCTCTATAATCTAAAATATTCTCCTCTAGATGTCATTTGGCTCCTCAATTTATTCTTCTAGGAATTTTAGAACCGGTAGGCCAAGTTGAGTAGGGAAGACAATATCTATCCCATAGAATAGTTGAAATGGTGAGGTTCCCAAGGATCTCTTGGTGTTGATCCTATCATCTCGCAAGGCATACTTAATTTTAGAGTCCCATGATTTCTTGTTTTCAGTCAACAATTTCTTGATGATCCTTATGAGAGTATTGTTTTATGACCCAAACATCCCATTCCCCTGAGGATAATAGGGCATGGAATGTGTCAAGGAAATGTTATGGTTGCCACAAAAGTCAATCATGGCTTTGGACTTGAATTCTTGGGCATTGTATTTTATAAGATTTCTACGACAGTTGAATATGGAAAAGATATTGGTTTCCAAAAAGTTCATAATCACCTTGTCAGTAACATTCTTGGTGGGCACAACCTCAATCCATTTGGTAAAGTAGTCAGTGGCAGTGAGAATCCACTTGTGCTACCCACTGGAGGGTGGATTTATCTCACCTATTAAATCTAATCTCAATTGATGATAGGGTCCACTGGTAGTGATAGGTTTCAGTGGCAGTGAGAGTAATTTGTGTTTTCCTACAAAATTTTGACATTCATTGCATGCCCTTACTGTAGTAAATACATCTGAGAAAGGGGTGGGACAATAGTACCTTTCCCTTAGTATCTTGAGGGTTGTATATTTCCAATGACGGTGTCCTCCACAAACTCCCTTGTGCATATCTGTTGTGACATGTTTAGATTCATTTTCATCAAGACACTTTAATTGGATGCCAGCAGGATCCCTCCAATACAAGTTCTAACTTAAAATGCATACTTTTATATATTTTAATTTGAGAGACCTGGCCCTCGTCTTCTTCAAATTCTAGGTGTTGTAGAAAGTAAATAACATCTATGTACTAAGGTGAAGAAGAGTAGTTTTCAAATACCTGCATGTTGTCTTTTCCAGACTGTGTCATGGGTGCATTGGATTGGGTGAAGGTCTGATGCAATTCCATCACCTCACAGTTTGATTCTAATAATAACTTGGCAAGTCCCCATCCCTTGATAAACTTGGTGGGTTTTATGTGCAGGTCAAACTCTAATATTTTGACAATCCACTTCCCTCTTTTTCCTTCACTATCTAGCTGGACCAGAATCTCTTTGACATTGTTTCTAAGACCATAGGTTGTTATGCTAGACTGTAACACATACACCTTGAAGACTTTCAACACTTTTACCAATGCATATGACTACTTTTCTAATATGGCATACTTCATATCATCATCTCAGAGGGATTTTTTGAAAAATTCTATGGGTTTTTCATGCCCTTCTTCATTATTTTACAGTAGCACAACAACAATAGTTTCCTCAGAAGAGAAAGAGAAGATAAATAATTCTTTGGCATAGTCAGGGATGACCAATACAGGGGCTTCAAGCAAAGCTTGTTTGATCCTTTGGAATGTTGATTTTTCCTCCTATGACCACTTGATAAAAACATCTTTCTTCAACATGTTGGTGATAATCTTTATAAATTCAACAAAGTTTGGCACAAAATGCCTTAAAAGATTTATTCTGCCTATAAAAGACTGAATAGACTTCTTATTTCTGGGGATTTCAATTTCCTGAATGGCCTCCACTCTCTTAGGGTCTATTTTTATACCTCCTTATGATATGATGTGACCTAGTATTTTACCTTCTGGAAGAGCAAAGTGGGACTTCCCGGGATTCAAAGAAATCCCATACCTTTTTCATTTTCAGAAAATCTGCTCATGGTGTTGTAAATGCTCATCATTCGACTTGGATAAAATGGTTATGCCATACAAATATATAACCATAAATTTCTCTTTCTCCATCACAAAGGCTACATCCATATCCCTATGAAAGGTTTCCCCTACGTTCATCAACCCAAAGGGCATTTTGTTGTACATAAATGTCCCCAATAATGTGGTGAATGTTGTTTTTTATTTTTCTTCTTCACATACTGCTATATGCTTATAACCAGAGTACCCATGCAACAAAGAAATATTGTGGGCACCTACTACCTTTTGCAAAATACGGTCCATCTTAGGGAGGGGGTAGTTGTCTTTTAGGGAACACTTGTTGAGATTTCAGAAATCCACACACAAGCATATTTCCCCACTCTTTTTCCTCACAGGTACCAAGTTGGCCACCCAATATGAGTACCTCAAGGGCACAATAATTATGGCATCAAACATTATTTTCATCTCTTTTCAATTATGGACATCAGCATGGGATTAAATTTCCCGATCTTTTGTCTGAATGGCTTAGAACCATCCTTTAGATGGATCTTGTGTTGGATGATGTTAGTGTCAAATGTCTTCAAATATTCATACAACCATGCAAAAGTATCAACAAAATATTTCATGAGGCTGACATACCTACCTTTTGTTCTGGAGGTAGTGCCTTGGACAATTTGACTATTTTGGGATTTTTAGTAGTCCCAATGTTGCAATCCATCACTTCCTCTTCTTTATTTTTTATGGAAGCTTCTCTGGAGACATCATGACTGTCAAATAACATTTACAATGGCACTAGACCCATGGGGATGTGGTTTGTTTTAAGTTTTACAATGTTGTGGCCAAACAATTTGTTTAGCAGATGAGATGTTTACTGATAAGATGATTCATAATCCTCACCCTCTTTATCTATTGAGATACTAGAGAATTCTTCAATGGTCTATAGAAATATTTGCAGCTCCAAATCATCCCTAAATACTTACCAGTGATTTATGTTGCCTGGTATGGTTTTCCTATGTATTACTTCAACCTGATACTTGGTATCTAGACCAATGGGAGGTCTGCATGTATTGAGAACTAATGCCAAAAATTGTTCCTTCTGATTTACTTATCTAGGAATGAAGGAGATATTAAATGATAGAAAGAATTTGTCAACCAGGTCCCACACCTCATTCCTATATTGCTTGAGCCTTTATTGATTAGCTTGATAGATGTTTTTTACTTGATTGATTATTAACTCATAATCACCAAAAATTGTCAAATTTTCAATGGCCATGTCTTTGGCAGCCCTCAACCCAAGCACCAGAGCTTCATACTCAACTATATTGTTAGTAGTCTTGAATTACAACTTATAAGAAAGTATTATAACCTCCTTTGTGGGGGAAATGAGGACTATACCAACCCCAAAACCTTGTTTTGATGAATATCCATATCCTCCAAGATTTGTTCTGTTGATCTGTCAGTGAATGATTTTTGCATTTGTTGACTGTAATTTCTGGTTCCTCATTATTTAAATGAAAAATAGATGACCCGATATCATCCTCAACATCATAAATATGATGGTTTATTGGAAATTTATGGTCACTGACGATGTATTCCAATATGACCTCCCTGTATATCCTCTTGTGTTCTCCCTCGAAAACAGGGATGGTGGCATATGTGAGGTCCATTTGTAATGATCCTCCAACCTTCTTGGCCCACGTACTAAACAAAAGCATACCAAAGTTGGGGGGAATGTTAGCCACAACGATGTCCATCATTGCATTATCGATGGGTAACTATGCCAAAGAAACGACCAAATCTTTTGTTAATCCCAAACATTTGAATTTTTTGGAGTCAAAGGAGTAAAGGTCTTGGTAGGGCTTGGTGATCTCCAGACTTAGTTCCTCCATAACAACCTTAGCCATGACAGTGTGTAAGGCACCTGATTCCATGAGACAGTTATGTAGGATCTTGTCATGGACATTTAAAGATATGTAGAATGGTGGAGAGGCATCATATCCATCCTCGATATGTGGGCCCATAGTAATGGTTGGGTTCTCATCCTACATACTAATTATATCAGAAGTTACAACAGAAGTAGGTGGCTGCAGAACCTTCATAATGGATTGTTTGAAAGGATGATTTTTCAACAATTCTGACAGAGGTACAGGGATCTTGATATTTCTCAACTCATGCTCTAGGATGAAATATTCTTGTGGCATATCAACTTCCTTTACTTTAGGGACAATAGGTTTAAATGGAGGAGGCTAGTGAGCTTTAGCCAATGCACCCTTTCTTGGATTTGGCTTGGGAGGAACCTCTGCTTTTATGTTCTGATTAGAGGTGGTGGATTTGGGAGTGGTTTTTCTAGGCCTCAAGTCATATTTCTTTTGGGGATGGCCTTGAATAAATCTCTCTTCCCCTATCTCAATATCAAACTGATTTGAAAGTTGTGCTACCTCATAATCTTGTTGCAGTAAGTGACTGGTGTAAAAATTTGTTTCATTGAAAAGTACAAAAACATCATCCACAACATCATTATCTACATCCATCTCCTCAATTTGATTGTTTTGTAAAGGAGGTACTACTCTTTGATCATCAACATTCCTCCTCTCCCTCTTTATTATCCGAGGGGCATCATTTGGCCTTCTAAACTAGTTTGGATTTATGTTCGCAACCCCTTGAAAATCTTTGTTTGGTTGTTTAGATTCCCTTTTAATCTTATCTATTTTAGATGTCAAATCCTTCAAATTTTTGGTCATTTCATCAAGTTTAGGATCATATGTGGTTGGGTTAGAGGAGGCATGGGAATCCTCTCTCTGTTTCTTCTTGTCTTTATCATATCTAGTCTTTAACCTGTCTGATGCCAAGATGTTGGATTCAACCTCAGTGGTTGCTTCTTGCATGGACAACAAGGTGGTGGATCTTCTCTCCCTAAATAGAAGGGAGAACTATGCATCAAATGCATTGGCATAAGTGATCTTGGCAGAGGCTTAATTTAGTTTGATATCATCTAGGGTTCTACCATACATCTTATTGAATCTCTTGGTAAAGTCTGAAATAGACTCACCATTCTTTCCCTTAAGGGCCCCAAACTCAATGATGTAATACATATAATCTCTTATATCTCCCAATTGCTTAATGAAGGCTTCATATAGTGCAACAATATATTTAATGGAGGTTGGAGGAATATATCAAAACCATTTCCTAACTTCCCCATAGAGGATTTGTACAAACAAACTCATCCACACATCTGCATAGTCAATGTTGAAGTTGTCTACAAATTTGTAGAAGGCTACCAGATGTTCTTCAGTTGTGACATCCCATTCCCCATTATATATTGGCAAATATTTTATGTAATATGTGGTTGGGAGTGCATGTAAGCCTAAAGGAAAAACTAAGGGTACATATCTTATAGAAATTATGGAATCCATCTTGTTAACAACCATTGTTTGGGAAATAGGAATCTGAGGATTGATTGGAGATGTAGGGGTGGATGATGGACTAGACGATGAAGTGAAATAAGGGGATGAAGGTGTATGAGGTTCCTTGGAATTGTGATTCTCAGGGCTAGTAATATCAAGCTGCTTGTGATAATGAAGAAAAGTGGACTCTTTGGGTGCATCTTTACCCTTGAGGGATGTGGTATATCTCTGATCTAAGGTGGAATTTCTTAGTTGTCTTTCTGGATTAGAGACTAATGTGTTCTTCTCAAGGTTAGAATGAGCCTTAGTTGTTTTTATGTGCTCATATTTGGATCCCTTGAGTCCTTTTCTGGGAGCCAGTATTCATTTTGTGAAGTTTACTTAGTGGAGTCGTCCGGTGAAAGATGGAAGCATGAAGGTGTCTGATATTTTTCCACCATCAAAGGTCAAATATAATCATTTTCATTCTCCCAGGGAATGATATTTTGTTTCTATGTTCCCTGGTAGTGGCGCCAAAATATGTTGGTCCTAAAGTTTGCACCTAATTGCTAAAGGGCAGAGCTAGGCCACCTCAAGTTTAGAATGATTGGTTTTCTGATTTTTTTGGTCAATTAGAGGGTTGGTTTTACCAAGACAAGAGCAAGGTTGGGTTGGAAAAATGATATAGATGAGGGTTCTCCTTGGATGGTGGCACACAAATGACAAACAAGTGAAATAATAGAGGTAAAAACAAAGGGAAACAACAAATCTCTCAATGAATCATTTGTTGCAAGAATTTTAATACTTAAAATATCATTTCAAGACATTAAACATGTATCAAAAACAAAATTGCTCCCACGGGTTGCAATAAAAACAAATCTTCACCAAATCATTAGTGTTATTGGATAAATCCGTAAGTGCGGACACAAACCGATCTCCCTAGATCCACCTGGATGTAGAACAAAGCAAGACAATATAATACTCTTTCCCTAGATTTTGACTATTGAATGAACTAGGAGGCAAGAACAAGTTACATACCTTATAATCACTTCCTATGGTCTTTGTTTCTCCTGCTTCACTCCAGTTCTCTTGTGCAGTCAAGACCAAGACAACACAAACCAACCAAAGTGAAGAAAGCATAATCTATTCAACAATCAATCTATGTATATGATCAAGGAGTTATACAATAAAGTGGAAATAGCTTTATGGGAAAGGGACATATTACTGTATCATATTGATGGAAAGTAAAGATTACAACCTGAGCCTTGATGTTGCAAACTTCCTTTCAATGGCCCTTGACTCTGACACACACACTTTCTCACTTGCATGAAGAAGATCAACCACCTTTGATGAACTTGCTGGAGTTCTTGGCTACTGTAGCATCAGTGCTTCACACAATCCTTTTCACTAATTATCCAATGAATCTCTTGCTTGTTTTCTTATAACCGTTTCCATGAGAATTCCCTCAATATATAGGAGAGAATGGATTAGTTACTTGGATAAGAATGATCCCAAAATATCAGGGAATCCAGTACTTACATAACCACTCGAATGCCATCTCATCCTTCTAGAAGATTCCCTTCTAGAAGCTTCGAGAATTCATCTTTTTCCTTGCTTAAGAAAGAGTTCGCACCCTAGCAGTTCCACACAGTGCGAACTTCTCACACCCTGGCTTAAAGCAGCCTGCGAGAATCATGCATTCTCGCAGGTAAATATACTAGCAACCTGCAAACATTCCTCAAAAATGTGATTTCAGGAAAGAGATGAAAGTAACTTTTCTCAGGAGAAAGTTCTAATGAAGAGCCTGAGTACACCATCATCAATACATTATCATGACGACCAAAATCATGGGTAACAATTAGTTGTTTTATAGGTTGCATATTAGTAAAGATAAGTTATAAAATGACTGAAGGAAATGAAATGTACTTCGCACAGATAAAAAACTGCATTCAAGATAAGATAAAAACATAAGAAGATGTGGACCAAAACAATGTCATCAAAAGTATATTCACCAGGTAGAGAGATTTAATCAATCCATAGAACAGGTTCAACCAACTGATGTATTGATCTTCTTTTCCTAAAAAATGAACCCTCAAAACATACAGAAACTGCATATTTATCAAAGCTGTAGAGGCTCTCGTCCATCTGGGACTGAGACTTAACTCTACTCTACTAGTTGTAAAACAACTTATTAACTTAGCTAAAAAAAATGTTGGAGTATATTAAGGTATACTTAGAGCTTGAGTTAATAAAAAATAAGTGGTTCATATCACACAAAAATGACCAGTTATGATGCCTTAATCTAAAAGAGTCTTGAACTTAAATAACTAAAACTGCTACTAATCATAAACCAAATTGATGCATATGCTAAATCGAACTGAGTCTCTGACAAAACTAAATAGGACTGATAGAACTAGATTTTGAGTAGAGTACATGTGTACATGTGCACTGATGGAGGCCACTAGGAGATAAATGGGTGTGTTGGCATCTTCTTCAAATTATATCCTTTAGAAAGAAGAAAGTCTTTTGGTGCTTCTTATGGAGTATTTGATATTTATTCTGCAACCCGAAGTACAATTTCTTCAATTCCTGATTATGGTGTTGCAAGGACTGGACCCACAACTTCAGTTTATGCCCTTGTTGACTTTCATCGATCTTTTCTGTCTTGACCATAATTGGCCATTTTTTCTTGTCTTTCTATGCTTAAAGAATACTTTAATGTAGGCGATCAATGAGGATAAGCCACTTCGAAAATTCAGTGTTCGAAAGATTTTGAATGAAGAGTATAACTATCTCCCAAATGACCGAACTCACGAAGTCATTGACCAATGATTATTGCTAATTAAATCGAGATTAAGAATTTAATCATTTTAATATTTCAGGACTTCGGGTGCTTTGACCCTTCAACACTCCAAAACTTTGGAGTTTCAACAATTCGGGGAATCATGTTTGCTCTGGATGAAAATCTCCCAGAGTGACAATATCACAGAGTGACGTGGAAGCCACTTCCAAAGTTTGGTGTTCAAAGCTCTGGGGAACTGTGTTTTCTTTGAATTAAAATCTCATGGAGCGACCATCTCCTGGAGTGTTAAGAACCAAACATGAATATAGCATATAAAAACCTCAGGAAAAGTACTCAACGCCTTGAAAAAGAGATAATTTTAGATAATAAGCCTCTTCGAGGGGGCAACCTCCTTTTACCCCACTTAAATGTTCAAGTACAAGATGATTCAAAATGAAAATGTCT
>ML778899.1:291468-328331 GCA_009831015.1 Picea engelmannii | reverse complement strand
CCTTGGTATATATAGGAGACTAGGAGGTATAATTACAAATAATGGCCTAAAGCCGACATAAATAAAATAACATTACTAATCTAAATTACAACTAATGGCCTAAAGCCGACATAAATAAAATATCATTACTAATCTAATATGCCTCAATTAAGGGGTAATGAGCTAATATTAGGGCTTAACATGGAGTGACGTGACAACCTATTGTCACAATTGATTATGTGTCATAAAAATGAGAGTGACACATGTCACCTGAAATAGTACAGATGCCATAGCCAAAGTACCATAAATGAGTGCAACATGTCATCTGCAATCAATTGACAGGTGGCATATGACACATTAGTTGAAAAAGAATCCATCACTTTGGAACTCTGACACTTCGGGGCTCCAATGCTTTGGAGCTCCGACACTTAGAAGATTTATGCTTATTCTGGATTGAAATCTCTCGGAGCAAAAATGTTCTAGAGTGAAACTTCATATAATTTGTTGTTAAAACCTCACATGATTTTGAAACCTTGAATGCACACGAGTCGTTGATCTTAATTGACTGTTGGATCTCCACCGTTGAAAATTTAACCTGTCTGTCTGCTCACAAACTAAGCCCGAAATCCACTGCTCCGAATTGTTGCATTTTTTTCTTTTGGATGTTTACTGTGCATACAAAGGACTTGGTCAACCTGTTTCATGTTCAATCAATGGTAAACATGATGACAAGTATTTTGAATCCAAACCATGACATGCAATTATCCTTCAAGAAAACAAAAATAATTGGTGCAAAGAATTAATCAAGAATGATAATGATAAAAAATGGAGTCATTTAGTAATGGGAAACCAACTTAACCAACCATAAGAGGAATGATTTTGATGAAGGTATAGGGAAATGAGAGAGGAGGGGTAGGGGTGCAGACTTAGGTCTCAAAATGGACTATGCCTACCCCCCTATCTATGAGCTTCTTCTTTCTACATCCTCTCTTTCTCTTTCTACCTTCTCCTCTAGAACTTTGAGATATTTAAAAATTCCACCCATTCTTACCATTCAATGCATGAATATCACTTACAACATATAAATGATCATAAAACTTAATGAAATCATAGTCTGGGGAAATTTCGTGCAACTCAAACACTACTGAGAGACCCAAACACACAAAATTCATCCTCTAGCTCATGCTCAGTTGTCCAAAGATTCAAATTGCCAACATATACATGATACATGATAGGAAGAGATTCAAAGAAACTTTGGGTCAACTCACTTGGAAAATATGTTATAGATTATTTTCTTAGATTATAGTTTGAAAACTTTGACCCAGTGGAATTGTAAGCCAGTACGAGCCTTAATTGTAGGGAACTTCACCTTGGGGATTATTCATCAGGGCTCTAAATTTGACTATATTTTAGCACTGGCTAGGGATGACATCATTTTGGATCATTATGAATAATTTACATGCAGACTAGTAAGGGACAAAATAATTCAAGAGAAATGAATTCATCATATGCAACAACTACATGATGCCTTTTAAAAATTATGGTAATGAGTTAGTATTCACAGATGCATTTATGGTATTGTAGGAACTCATAGCTCATGTTTCCAATGAATTAGCTAGTGTGGGGGTATAAATATGATGTGAACAATACACTCATAGTTGGTTAATGATACACTCATAACCCATAGGAACTATACACCATGAGGTCGACAAGGACGTGTGATTATGCGGGCAGTCTCAGCGTAGGGTTTCCACAGACGACGCCATGTATCACTTACTATAATTCCATTTTTTTCTTGAGACAAATAGGGTTATCACCTCTCAAAATGGAATAGAAACAAAAAAAATTTGAACCTAGAAAGAGAAACCCTAGTGAGAATACCTAACAATTTGATGGGCATAGGGATCAGGGTTTCGACTGTGACCAAAAAATTTCAACCATTGTGAGGGGTGTATGTAGTTTTTGGTTCACACCGGGTTCGAAAAACTAACACATCAATCAAAGAATCAACCAAAGAGGCTTACAAGAAGGGATATGGAAAAATAGAGTGTCATGAAGTGTTTTATGCATGAGAGGAAGGAAGAAAATGCCAAAGAATAAAATTATGGAGTTATCCCAACTATGATACCATTGTTAAGCTAAGAATTGGCAGAAAACGTAAATCCAATGATGTGTATTTCATTAACATGATAGGTACATAAATACAATATAAGTGATTGTTAGTATTCCCTAATATATGACTCTTCCTATCACCTATGACTCATCATATTCACATTATTATCGCAATAACGCAATCCCAAGGATTACGTGTCCAACAAATTTAAATCCATTTAAATTCATGCATGCTTACAACCAAATAAAGTAGAAAAAATAAGTATGTAGAAACTTTATTTAAAATAGGGATTCCATTTCAAATTACTTTCATAAGAAAAAACCAAGCTTAATTGCATATTTATAAATAAATATTTAAGAGAAAATACTGAACACTTATATTTTTACCAAGATGGTCCAAGGAACTCACTTCATACGAGCAATTTTCCACCCAAATGTAGGCATCCACTATAGTTTCTAACCTCGATCCAAGATATTAGGCCACCAAGGTGAAGGGAACTAGCTAATGATTCATAGGTCACTCACCCAACCTAATTGATCTCAAGTTCAACCAAGTTTTTCACCACCAACCATAAAAAAATCATGGCATTCTCATCCACACCCCACATAGAACAAATAAGACATATCCCTTATCTACTCAATAGTCCCTCAAGTAATCTCCCCTATACTACCCTCAATTTAGGCAATAATAACCCATCTTTTTTTTTCCTTCTAGAATAACTAGGCAAAATCATGCCTTGGTTGTAAGGCACCCAATGAATAGTAATTAATATGGAAAAGGTAGGTTCCCTTAAAAACCCAACCTCTATGATCCTCCAAAACCATCCATCTCTCTTCCTATGTCCATAGATTACTCTCCCACAACTAGATTTCATCATTTAGGTTTATATATTAGTCCAAATCACGGGAATGCAATTTTAGAACTTCCATGATGGACCATGAGAATGGTGAGGTCTAGAGGATTCAATTCAAATTTAGAATGGAAGGGTGTACATGGGAATGGAAGAGATTTGAATTTCCATGGGATGGGGTCACTTACACTTCCCATGCCATCATAACTATGTGAGGTAGACTTCCTCACCAATCACCATGTGCACTCGGTGATTGGATTCTAAGTCAAACATAGTGGGTGAGATCATGATAAAAAAAGACAGGATTTAAGAAACAATGGATTATTTATTTCTAGCGAGAAAATCCCCCTATAAATATACCAGGGTTCTAAATATAGATAGAGAAATGACTCCCTAAAAGTTAATCTAATTTCTACATTACCCCAAACACTCCAAAATAGATTAATACAAAGCAATGAAAGAGCAAGTCAGAAACCGTACCTTTTATCCAACATTTGGTGCCGACCTCCTCAAGATTTGTATCTCTCGAGGCTGCAAGTCTCCTGCCAAAGCTGACCTCCATCCACAACTAGGAAAAAAGGCTAAAAAAAATCTATTTATATTCATCAATTAGGGATATATATAAATTGCTATGTATAAATCAAATAAAAGACATAAAAACCATCATTTGGGACATGGAAATGAGATTCTTTATTTCAATACTCAAAGATTGGAACTTACAACCTTTGTAGACCGATGTTCCACGAACTTGGTCTGGGATCCTCTTAAAAATGATCCAAGTGCACCTTCAAAATTCCTTCTCTCACAATATATTGATCACCTCAAGGGAAGGGAATGAATTGTATGGGAGAAAAGGGGCTAGAGAGGGAATGTCAAGGAAATAAATCACAAAAGGCTACAAATACTTGGGCAAGGAAGGAAAGGGAATTCGGGTAGAGTTTCACCATTCTAATGCTTCCTTTTGGAATGAGACCCCAAGCCCTCATTTTATATGACAAAAGGATAGTTATTCGGTTGGGGGAAGGGCTATGGAAGATGAATTGGTTGGGAAACCTCTAATAGCTTGTAAATTTCACCGAGCTCCTTCCAAATTTTTAATTTTTTCAACTTTTGGAGGTATACACGGGTTTGTAGTGTGCATATAGCGTATGCACATAGTATTTCTAGCATGCAACAAGAGTATGTACATGGGAAGTAGTCCAAAAGGGCGCATACATGCTCCAAAAAATGGTTTTTTTAAATAGAGTTCCTCAATGGTGATTTGGAAAATTATGCAAGTAGGAAGGCCAATGCCATGTATGCATGAGTAGGGAAATTTAGGGCTATAATAGATTCTCCCTATTGTATGAGGTCATAAGAGAAAATGATGGCTGAAATACATTACAATATATTCACCAATGAGAATGCACGAAATCGAGTGAGCCCAGGACCAGAGTTTGGGAGGTGTCATCTGCAAAACAACAATTGTCTCTCTAAGGCGGGCATACCCATGCTTGGGATGAACTAAATCATGTCTTCCAATCAAATACATTGTAGATTCATGTCATATAACTATATAAAGTGTATCCTTGAGCAAAACACAATAGATCTACATCTCAAATTCAGTTGAAGATATAAAAGTACAATATGCATCTTCAAAAATCTAGTGGCGCCTGCGGCTAGAGATGAAAACTTCATAGCTCGAGCAACAACTTCAATATATTCAAAACTCATGTAGGAGTACAATGGGAGTGTAAGACTCATTACTCTAAAGACTTTGACAAGCCGTAGGGAAAATACTGGAGGATCTTGATGATCAGACAGAGAACTTCGTCGATTTCAAATCTAGACTTGACTGGAATCTTGGGATGGATGACTCATGAAAGTCAAGAGACAAACTGCAGAAAGGCCGACACAGGTTGGGTAAAAATTTCCTTGGACAAAACCAAGAAAGATGATCAGACTCGGGCAACCTAACATTGACATAATTATGTGATGCAGGAGGCACCACAAACTCTCCATATGTTTGAAAGAATAACCAAACGAAGTAGGAAACAAATATATGTAGCGAGAACAACTTCCTAAGGTCATACTAGATCCCAATGCTTGACGAACAAACGAAAGGATGTGATTTTTCCAAGGGAGACTATCTTTGTTGCTGAAGAAAGAATTTATATTTCTCGTCCCCTCTTTTTGAAATATCTAATTTTTTTGTCTTTTTCAATTTTTTAAACGATCTTGAAAAAGAATAAAAGAATTCTATGTTTTAAAGGAGGAACGAGTGTTGCGAGCGAGCAAAGCGGTTCCAAGCACATGGAACATACTAATGCTCAGGTCAAGGAGACATGTGCAGGATAAGGACACTCAAGGAAAATTCCTCCATGGGTCAAGGTGTTAGATCGCAAAGGAAAAAAGTGATGCAAGGATTGCGTATAAGGAATGCTTCAAAGGTTCATTTTAGAGCAAAATGGATCCAACATTAGGCCAAAGATGCAAATATGAGACCCGCAATACGATTAAGCATGACACAGTAAGACCCCATTCTATGTAAATTTTAATGAGCCAAGAGAAGGTAAGTTTGGTGTTTTTTTCACATTTAGAGAGTCTAAAAAAACGCAAAAGAAGACTCTAGGTAGTACCTTTTTTGTAGTTAGTCCAATCGGCTCGAAAAATGGTTCAACTTGAACCAAAAAGACGTCTTTTCAAAATCATTTTAATGAGTGTGAAAAAGACAACATCACTCGACAATCTTTTCAATTTTAAGGAGACTGAAAAGAGCTTAACTATGGACTCACAACACTTTTTTGAGTTTAGTCTCCTTAGCTCGAAAAAGTATAAAATTAACTAAGGAGAACTCTACTAGTGAGACGAATCTCCTGAGGCGTACCTTTTTCTGCTATAGTCTATTGGATGAAAAAATGTTTAAACTCATGCCAAGTAGATGTTTTTCTGTACCAATTTAACTAGTGTGAAGGAACAAGGTCACTTGGTGATCTTTTCAATTTTAGGGAGTCTAAAAAGAGATTAACTGTGGACGTCGGGGGGGGGGGTTCCCTTTTTGTAAGTAATCTCCAAGGACCGAAAAAGGTGATAAACCAAAACCAAGGAGAATGTTCCTTTTTTGAAAATTTAGTCCCTCAAGCCTGAAAAAGGATTAAACATACGCCTGAGAATACTCTTCTAGCAAACTGAATCTCCTATAGCATACCTTTATTCATAAAATTATCCATCTGGACTGAAAAAGGGGTAAACTATTGGCGGACAGATGTGCCTTCAAATTTGAGTTTGGCGAGCGTGAAGGGAAACAAGATTGCTCGACAATCTTTTCAATTTTAGAGAGTCTGAAAAGGGATTAAAGAAGACTCCAGGGGGCTACTTTTCTCAAGTAATCTAGACAAGATCGAAAAGAATAAATACAATCTCGTAGGATATTGTTTTTGAGTTTTAAAGTGATCTTGAAAGACAACAAAGTGTTCTCATTAGGGAGTTCTGAGGGTAATGCCAAGAATGATGATTAGAAAAACAAATGAGACTTTGATATGTAATCACGACGGGACTAATCGAGGACTCCCAAACCTATAGTCAAAACTGATAGCATGGATGCCAAAATGCAACAAAGGATCTAACTACGAAATCCATGTAGAGGTAGGCTCTACCACCTAATTACGACACTTATAAAGCAACAAAGCAGGTCATGTGTCACACTTCGGTGGGGTCGATCCTATGGAAAAGAGGAAAAGAACGAGATGCAGAAAGTGGGAATGAAACCCTGAATTATATGCAAAAGTTGGAAAAAATGACTTTTACCAAGGGATGATGAAAATGTAATCAATCCCAAAAATAATCACCAAACCGAAAGGAGAAAAGTACTAGAACAACTAATAGATAACTCAAAAGCGAACTCGAGTAGCCACCAAGATAGGAAAAATGAAAAAGGGGACCAAAAAGGGTAAAAGGGCCAAAAAAGTCTATAAATATAAGTAGACAACCCATTTTCACCATTGTAAATTGGAAATTACCAAAAAGGTAAAAAAAACCCTTCGTCAAAAGAGTGAATTTCGGGAGCTACGATGGACGAAATACCCTCCTACTTGGACCAAGTAAGTACAACAGACTTCTTCTTGCATTTAAATTCTTCCTTTTTAAGTTAATTTTAAGTTTGGGAGGGGTGTGCCCTTGTAAAAGGGTCACACATGCATGTACGCGGGTTGTCCAAGGCCAACCCACGTATGTACTCGAGAAAAAGAATAAACAACCTGCATACATACACGACTGTGTAGTAAACAAACCGCGTACACCTCCATTTATTTTGAAAAAGTAAAAATGAAAGTATTAACTCCTCTCCAAATTGTTATGTGACGGATATATGTTCACTGGAGAAAGAGAGAGAATGAGTAGCTTGATATTTTGGTCGAGGAGGACCCTATGGCTATTGCCTCACTAAAACAGTGTGGTTTATGGAAATTCTTCCAGTGTCCGTTTATGAGGGCACAACTAAGGATACTTAATTCTCTTATGGAGTATTGGCATCCTGATGTAGAATATTTTATGCTCGAGGGTCAATCATTGACCCCTACTACAGAGGACATCTATTTTTTGACTGGCCTCTCGAGAAGAGGGGAACCAGTCAACTTGAGGACCTTTCCTCCGGGGTTGTTCAATATTGAAGACTATATCATTATGTATTGTGAGGTTGGTACTGATAAAGTGGGTTCTCAAGTGTCGATTCACAAGATCACCAGCCTCTCTCTACAAGTGATCCTACTTATGATCGGGCATGGTAACGCTTTGTAATTTCCTAGAGGTTGTCATGATGAAGAATAAATTTACTAGAGGTAACTTTATCCAACCACTTCGAAACTGGGATCTATCCCTTCTAGTTTCAGAGAGGGATCTCTCTGTAAGATTTAACTTTGTTTTAGGTTTTAGATCTTAGGCTAGATAAATGAATAAGACTGTGTTTTTTGTTTTTATAAAATGGTTGGAATATTACTTACACCTTCATTGGGCTATGGGGTCTATTTTATAAAGTTAGAGATCACCAACCAGATTTTACAAGGTGTTTTCGCAGGGGAGGATAATGCAACTATTAGATCCTTTAGAATAAAATGATGGGTAGCAGAAAAGATGAGAAAATCAATTATAACAAAGAAGCATTTAAGAATTTCTTTATCATAACGTCAGAAGATAAACATTTAGATCTTTAAAATCCAGAAACATAGTACACAAAGATAAATTCTGCAACTTCAACTTCTTTTAAATGATCAGATATAGAAAACATAAATGATTACAAAGATAGAAAAACCATTCAACGAAGAGGAAAAAACATCACCAATAGTTAACACGCAGGAATCTTGTGAAATGTCCTTTTATTATTGGTAAAATCTCTTGAGAAAGATTACAGTGCTCATAGCTTGCTTGGGCATAAAGATCAACCCTCAGTACTTCGAAATTTGAAGTATATATAGAAAATATTACAATCGCTCCTATCATTAATGATCAGGATGTGGAAAAATCTCATGCTAACTAACTAGATAACATAATACAAAATTGTAGGAACTGCTTATGATCTGTCGAATTCTCCATGCTGATTTTGGGGAAATTTGTTGGTGAGTCATGAACTTGACTTTGACTGTTCTGCATGCTGACTTGTACATCCACCTCATATTTTACTCGATCAATTCACACAACTCTTCCCATATTTTCTGATTGGGGATGGTGACTTTTAGTATCCTGCAATAGATTTCATCCATCTCGGTATATTTGGAAAAAGTTGGCTTGGTGATAAAAATGTACTTGATTTCATGTTGGATATTGAGATCCAACTATAGAGTTTCTAGGAATGCCTTGCCTGTTATGCTTCCCTCTATCCCTGATAATTTGGAGCTGTCCTATGCCACCATGGAAATCTTTTGCTTGTAGTCGGAAAGTGTCATCAGCTTGTCATTTAGAACCAGTAAACCAGGAAGACCTTTCTTTTGTAAGGCATCGATCTTGCTGAAGAATCTCTGAACTTTGATATCCATGATTTGGGATTTATCCTCGAGTTGCAACATCAGTCCTGTTTTGGTCATAACTCTCATGACCTCGAGGATAGTCTCTGTTCTATCCTCAATATTCAGTTTTTCCAGCTCTTCTTTAGTTTTTGAGTTGAGAAACCTGATGATTTCATTTTCTTCTGTGGGCATTTCTCGAAACTCTCCCTTGATCATGTCGATGGCCTTCTTGCTCCTTAACACCAATTTTTGTTGCTCGAACATGATTTTCACCATGGGCCAGATTTCATTTATGGATTTTGAGATATCCATCCAAATGTTCTCTTTGGATTCTGCCAGTTTTTTGCCCACAACTGTCTGCTTCTGCATCTATTGAATCTCTTGCTTCAGTTTTTCTTATGTGTGTCTCTATGTATTGTAACTGGCTTGGACATAAGCTTTTAGCTTCTAGAGATTCTCGATCTCTTATTCCAATCTTTTGATTTTTCGTTCCTTGTAAAGTCATCTTCTCCATTGATGTTGCTAAAGCTTCAGATGTCCCTGGAACTGTCACTGGGGTAGCTGATGAAAGTTCTGCAGTGGTGGTTGTTGATGTTGTTGTTGTGCTAACTCCTGTGAGGGTTACTGCACTCAGTGGGATGAATTCCATAGGTGTTTCATGTTCTTTCTCCTTTACTAACCTTTCCATCTATGCTTCCATCTCTTTTATTTGTGCATTTTGTTCCATGATCAACTTTATCATCTCCTCCTTCTCACCTTCTGTCTCATCCATCTCTTTGGCCTCTGAGTCTTCTGTAGCTGGTAGTTTTAGTTGCTTCCTCAGAGATTCTATGTCAGCATTCTTTTTCTTAAGCATATCCTCAACTGCTTTCACATTTGGGGGGTCATACCCAATTTTGAGCACCAATTCTTCTAAAGACTTAATCTTGTTATCCTTTGCAAAAGATGACACCTTCTCTAGTTTTGATTGAGTCTGAACATTGTTCAGAGAAACCTGTAATTTTGCAGAAATAGTGGAAGCATTGGCCAATGTTGAGAAAACCATTTCTTCAGTCTTCCTGTGCAGATCCATCTGATCAACTGGATGTATAGCCTTAGCATCAAATTCAAGTGTTGATATTTTGTAGCCAGTGATTTCCTTTGGATGAGGCACTTGTGCCTGCAGAAATTCCATGTACATTCTCCCCTTCTCTATGTCAAAAGCAAAGAGAATCTTATGCTGTGTTGTTGATGTTTGTTTCCAGAATTGAGAATAAGTGTTGTTGGCCAGCCTCTCATTTTTATTCTTAATCATATCATATTTCTAAAAAATAATCAACTTTGCAGCCCCTTGAGTTGGTTGGTTGATCAATGAGGTGTCAGTCTTCTTCTTGGATGAAGAAGTAGACATGATTTGCTGGATGCTTGAGACAGGAGGTGAATGATCTCCTTGCATAATTGTAGTGCACTAGGTCTCTTCTTCACCAGACCTATCAGTTGTATGATTGGTTTTTGGCCTTTTCTTGTATACCTGGAAATCCTCAGCTGAGACTTCAGTGATTGAAGGAGAGATATCCTTTCTGGGTCTTTTCTCCTTTGGTACCTGTGGAGTAGTGGTTTGTGAAATAATGGTTGGAGGAGATTGTTGTTCTTCTTCTTTTAGAGTGTTCACCTCCCACTCTGATTGGTTCATAAACTTCTCGATCTCTAGTTTGGGCACATGAGCGTATGGGGAACTTTTATTCCTGAATCTCATTTCTGCAATAACCCCACACAGATCATAGTGCCAAGGGAAACTGATGTCAAATTTCATTTCCTTGAGTAGTTTGTTTGCCTCTTCCCCAACAGCTCGACTGTTACAAATAAAGGATACTATCTGTCCTTTAATTCTCAGCTGGTGTTTCTTCTTCAAAGATACAAAATGTATATCATTTGAATTGATAATTTTCCTAATGTACTCCAAGGCGAATATTCTAATAGGAAAGTATTTGGGAAGCTTATAGGGAGCTAACTCACATCCATATATTCTGATCTCCATGTGATTTTGATACAGATACCGGTCTCCTGTCTTGGCGAGGTCCAAGAGGTGTATAATTCTTTGGATCTCTTCATTTATCCTTTGTTCTTGCCTACCACTGAGCATACTTACCACTGGGTGGTAAAACTACTCTATGAATTGCTTGAAACTAAACTCTGTTGAGTTCCTTCTCAGTAATTAAGTCCAAGAGGTGACATGTTGTGGCTTGCCATCCTAGTCCATCTTCTGCATGGGGAAAAGGAACTTATCTTATTAATAGAACACGAACATGTATGCCAGTACTAAGGAGTACCAGAACATGCCTTTTGTGGGAAACATGAACAACTGATCGTGAATATTGTCAGCTAGGAAAACACTGTAGTTGAACTGCACTGTGGGGCTCCCCTCAATGGAAAAGATAGATAGGTATCCCAAGTTTGGCTCATATACCCATTCATCTGAGTAGTATCCAAGTAGGCTGCAGAGGGAAGAAATGATTTGATTTCCTTTTACTGAGAAAATAGATGATAGATAGGGGGGATTGGTTTTGGGTATTAGGGCATTCTTAGGGAGGATTAGTTCAAAGATCTGTGCTCTCTGCGAAAAAGATAAATTCTGATACATGTCGGTTAAGACTTCAAGAGTTAAAGGAGAGAAGGCTTCAGCTCTGGTTATTTGCAACATCTGGTCAATGGCTTCAGATGTGATAGCGAATAGGGTCTCTCCAGAGGATGACACAATATTTCTCTGGTTGGGAAGGTAATGTGCCTGGCACTTGAGGGTGAATTCAGGGAAATGGTGAATCTGGGGAAACATGTATAGTGGAAGATTGGAATTCCAGAGTCCAATCTCATCACTCTAGTCTAGGAAAATGTCTCTGAGCCATGAATATAACTCAGTGAAATCGAAATCACATCTTGGCTCAGAGATGAAGTAGTATTTGTGGGCCAGAGGGATTTGGTCGAGGTCGATGGGAGGTGGTAGGAAAGGATTTTCCTCGATTTTTGATTGTTTGTATTTTGGTGCCATCACTTCAACAGGTACTTGCAATTTGAAACAAAAAAATGTTAGTGGGTAGTGGCTATGGCTGGGTCACTGACTGGAACGGTGAGGAAAATGAGCTTATGGTGTGCAGAGAGTGTGAGAAGTGTGAAAATGGTAGAGGAACAGGATTAGATTTGGGTGAACAGGTATCCGTTTGGCGTGGGGGACAGTTCAACAAGTTAACATAAATGTTAGCCTGTATTAATTTGCCAACGGATATCTGGGAATGAGGTGATGGGCCAGTGATGGGTTAAGGGTGTGTGAGGGTGATGTGGAGGGTAATGAGTGGGGGGAAATGACATGTGGCGAGTGAATGGCAGATGAGGTACGCTGACAGAGTAATGGGATATGACCAGTGATAAGTGGTAGTGGAATGTGACATCACGAGACAACGAGGAAGTGGAGTATGATGTCATGAGGCGACAATGGTATAAAAAATATGGTATGGAGGTATATCAGGGGGGGTAGGAAATAATCAGTTTAGAGTGAGGGGGGTTTGACATCACAGATTTGCGCCACATTAGGATGGGGCCCGCCTGGAAATACCACCATATCGGACCTCCCCCCCCCCCCCCCCACCATTAAAGATAGAACGGTCCGGGGGGGGGTCTGAAATTTCTTGTCAACTGTAGATATAAGTGCCACTAGATCAACCATAGATCTATGCACCCTCTTTAGTCTCCATATCGGACCCCCCCCACCATTAAATATAGAACGGTCGAGGGGGCCTGAAATATCTTGTCAGCCGTAGATCTAACTGCCATTATATCAACTGTCGATCTATGTGCACTCTTTAATTTCTAGGTGTGAATCAAAATTCATAGCTAAAACTTAGGATAGTTCTACTTAGTGGGTTTTTTGCACTTCTTCCCTTGCATTTTGTCACCATGGGGTTAGGAAACACACTTCAAACATCAAAATCATGAATTTTCATCGAATATCATGCATGTTTTATTGAAGGAAAAACTGGCTAGCCTATGTCCTATCCTACCTACCTACCTACACATTTATCCCAAATTAGACTTTTGGGCCAAGAAATTCCTCTACCATGGGGCTATTTGACCAAGTTTAAACAGTTTGATCAAATTTATTCGCTAACTAACCTATCTACTTGGCTAAGATTAAACAGTTTAGCCAAGTCTTATTCACTAAGCCTATCAACATAAATTCAAAAAGACTTAACCATGATTAAAATGTATGGATGAGTCATCATTATTTCATGGGGCCATATCATTTTCTTTTATGCCCTCTTTTATTCTTATTCTTTTTCTTTCTTTTCGTCTTTTTCTTTTTCTTTATTTTCATCTTTTTCTTTTCTTTTTAAAATAATTTGCAAAAATGAAATATTATTTACAACCAAATACATCAAAAGTAAAAATTTTCAGTCACCAGTTGATCCTATGAATTATAGGGTTATAATAGCGGCTCCACCTAGGGATGGTTCTCTCCTTGCGAGGTGCCAAGAACCTGCTTCCTGATGTTTGTGAAGATTTTCTCCATAGCTTATTTTTTCTATCTATTTTGTTTTTATTTTGAGAATTAGGTGGAACTGGTCAGTGGCTTAGGGCCTTCTCTATGGGCTTCAACCATCTAATCAATATCACCCACATACAACCTGGATGTAAAAAACAATAAATGGTATGTACAGTGGAAAATGATTTGTGATATCTTTATTGGGGTGGAAGATAATGCTTCAGCATCCTGCCGTTCACAGGTCCACCTGGAAGGTCTGTTCCATCACTGTTTTTGAGCAAAAATGCGTTATTTCCTCTGAATTCCTGAATGATGTAAGGGCCTTTCCATAATCTATCAAATTTTCCATGTTTACCCTTATCCTCATTTCTGGAATCCCATTTCAGAACCAAGTCGCCTAACTCAAAATCATCTTCTTTAGTCCTTCTGTCAAAAATCTTTTTTATGTTCTCCTGATTGACCTGAGTCTTGTTGTATACCTCTTCTCTGGACTACATTAAATGAATCATTTGATTTATTCTCCTTTGGACATCATTTGGCTCTACTTGCGCTTCCTGCAATAGTTTCATGACAGGGACTCCTAAAGAAAGGGGAAAAACTGCTTCAGTACCATACACCAATTGGTATGGAGACATGCCAATTGATCTGAAATTCCACTAACTCATCCCTCAAAGTTTCTAATATTTCACTAGATAAAGTGTTTTCCACATACCCTATCATCTTGGATCACCATCAATGTTTTGAAATCTGGATTCTTTGACAGTGAAGTTGCTCTAAACTTTTTGAAGCTTGGGATATTGAATAATGGAGTCGTCGGGTGAATGGTACAACCTTCCTGTGTTTGGATTTTGTTCACCATCAAAAGTCAAATCTGAACTTGATATACTTTTCTAGAGAACTTGAAAGCTCGTTCCCCAATATGGTCGCCATTCTGTTAACGCTCTGTAATTTTCCCAAGGATGTGGGGGCAATCACATAGGTAACATCAAACTACTTGGAGTCTTGGATCTAGCCATCCAAGACTCAGAGAGGGTTATCTATGTCTAATCTAGCTTGGTTTGGAATAGGATATTAGGCTAGTTATGATAGATTTGGTTTTGGTTTTTAAATTCTTGGTTGGAACAACGTGGGAAAGCCACTGGGCAATGGAGTCAAGGATTCCGAGGTGATCAATTTGCAGAAGTATCAATCTCAAATGAAACAGGGCAAGGTAGACATACTACTGGATCCGGTAAATTTAACTGAAGTGAGATAGAAGATCAATTTAGCAACATAGAAATGAAGAATTCTTCCATTAAATATTAGAAGACAACATTTATATTATCCCCATCATGAATTAGAGTGTATCTTTCAACAAATTCTGTTCTTAAAACTTCTTCAAGATAATAAGGAAAGGAAAAACATATGAAAATAGAGAGACAATTTACAGGAGAAACACTTCACCAATAGCCATGGCACATGAATCCTGAAAACAATATGATCTTGTACCCCTGCAGATTTAAAAAAAAAAAGAGGCTCTATGAGCTCATTACAATATTTGGGAAAGTATCCCTTCAATAGGTTCCAACCCCCTACTGTCTATTTCTTACAGTCTTTTATAGAGAAATGCATAATTATCTAGATCATGTACTTTAGGATACCAAACGATTTTAATAATTTCAAAGTCTTTAATGATTTGACACATCAGCCTATCCTAACTATAGAACAAATACAAATATTCAATCAATTATCTTTATTGAACCGTATCCTCTAGGCTACTAGAAATATGGAACTCTTTACTTATCCAAGAGGCTCGATGCAGATATTCTTTGTTGTAGAAGAGGACCAAAACTACTCCCAATATTTTCTTAACTGTGCATATCCTCATTAACTTAATTTCTCCTTAAATTCTGGATCTGATTTTCTGCCTTAAGATTAGGGATCGAATGTTGGATATTTTCTGGAGACAAATCCCTTTATTTCTACCCTGAGATTTGGAATTTAATACAAATCGGTTCCTAAATGTTGATCTTTAATAAATTATGCTCTCTTATCTAGGTAACTCCTTGCCCGAGATGCTTTCTCGGCCTTGAAATATGTTAACTGCTTCCTGGGATTTGATCTCATCCAATTATATCCTTTGGAATCATATTTGGAACAAATTCGTTGCATAAAATATGGGATGTATATCTGGTACCTGACGAATGCCTTTGAACTTGATTCCTGATCTATTACCTGGAAATGCTTAATGTTATCCATCAAATGTTCATTAATAATGACCAAATCCTCCAACGTATCCATATAGCCATCTTGGGGGTTTGCTTGGATTGTTGGGCACACAAATTTTGGATACAATTTACCTGAGCGATCTCCTCTTATTTTGCATCTGGATGTGCCAATTCCCACTCTTACTAGTTAGTGTTGCCCCTATTGAAATATGCTACTCCTTGGAATCCATCGAGCATGATTTAAATAATATCTGCAATAGCCTTTTCTATGGAACATTTGCTTAAATTAACCCTTGACAATGCCAACCACGTTCTGGAATCTTCAGCAGCTATGCATGATGGCGTTTAACTATTTTACCCGTGCGAATTTGGCATCTGGTCACATCTGCAAGATTAACATCTGGTACCTGCAACCTTTGTAGATCCTTTAGAATTAGTAACGTTTGAATGAACCTCAGGGAATTTCACATCCCCTTTGTTTATGCGAGTATCTTTCCTCCTCTGAGTCACTTCTGTTGTATGCAACTTAAGTAAAGAGTGCTTATCCTTAGAGACATGTACTTCTTCATTCATCGATATGCCATCTAGCATCCTCTCATTATTTTCCTCAACAATCTCCCTAGGTTTTTCTTTCTAAATTTTAACCCAGTCTTCATCATCTGGCAAATCATCTTTTTCCGACACATTAGTAATGATCTTATGAGAAGGTTGAGATCCCCCTTTCTCAACATTTTCTTGTGGTTATTTCAATTTGTCTATTAGTGTTTCAACACCTTTTTTTTCATCACTAAGCCTAACATTGACCTCAACTATCCCAAAAATGCTTGAAGGTTTTTCCTCAACCAGACCATAGACAAAAAATTAAATCGCAGGGAAAATGGAAAAAAGAAGAAATACTACATCGATCCTCAAATCAGATAGTGAAATGCCACCAACTAAACTGTCGGTTGTGCCTCCAATTTCCATAGCCAACCATGAAAGTGACTGCAAATCACCAGCAAATGTTTCCCTCTCATGTTTTGTAGCCTCTGTAACCATGGCATCAACAACAACATTGACCATCCTTGAACCAAAGTTTTGAAATGTTAGGAATATTGTAAGAAATACATATGAATTTCTAGCAGATTTGACAACTCCAAGAAAAGCCATGGAACCATCGAAAGAATGCTTGCTATGATCAAATACGGAATCTGTCTTCTGCCTTGAATTGGTACACAGTCTGACAAGATTCCATATATCAGTTTCACACTCCATGGAACATGGTGAGCGTACATTTGAACAACAAAAAATTTCATGAACCATCCTTTATTTAGAGCACTCCCACTACACGTCCTTCTCATCTAAGGTTTCAAAAACAAATTCTTGGAATCTGTACTCCCTTGAGCTCAACTTTGATGACTTGGCTATCATTTCAATGCTCCTCATGGGTCGACACACATCTGTCTCGGACATGGAGTCTGAATAATTTGGAAAATTTCTTGAATGTTGTCGACACCTGCAATATGGCAACCAACGTTTGAACTTTTCTCCTCGGCACCTACATATTTCCTCTTGGCACCTGGCGTTAAGGTTTAATTCTGGCACCTCTTTTGAATTAGATCAGTGGGATTTATCCCACATTTGAGCGAAGAAACTCTTTCAAAACATTGATATACACCAACGTTGCCAATACATATCGATGCATTGAGCACATTATGCCCCTCGTGGGCTCCTCTTCCATATGAATTGGTGTAGGTGCTTGGTCGTTGGTCCTTGAATTGCATATGTATCATTTTGACTCTTGGTTTGTGTGTTGGATATAGGTGCGTAGATGTTTTCCACTGTGAACTTGGAGGATTGGCGCTCGGCCAATAATTTTTTTCCAAAATTTTAATATATGCCATGTTTCTACAACAGGCCCAAGAGCCCTTTTTGGCTCCAAGAATTAAATATAAAGCCAATCTTACATGAGCCTGTAAAAGGCCTGAGAACTTATTTGGCTTACCAAAATTAACAACAAAGCCAAATTTTGGTTAATAAAACCAAAATTCGAAATTACTGAACCTTTGCCCAAGCAATCCTAAAAAACAAGAGACTTTTCCAGATTCATGTCAAAATGCACAAATTAGTATGTAACGACATTTTCCTTACAAAATATATGTAAGGTGATGATATTGTGCGAAACTCATGCACCCAAAGATAGAGAGTTGTTGTCCTTTTCACCTTTCCACTACACGTCGTGAAGCAATGTTAGGTTTTTGATCATTTGGAAATAATTTAAAAGATGGAATGTTATTTTCAATCCCAAAATCATGGATATCAATCATTATAATGATTATCCTATAAAATTATAGGACCCTAAAAGGACAGATTACTGGATCCGCGACACTCCATCAGGCCTCACACACACATATGCACTATGTTTGCAGACAACAATATTTGACTGGAGTACCGCCATGCTTGTATGCATGAAGAGACAACTCACAAAGTGGTGTATCCGTACCAACAAGAAATTTGGGTTTGGTACCATCTTATGATTCTTATTCTTAGAGAGGGTGCCCAGTCTTAGTCCTAGAGAGATAGTACAAGGGAATGTATCATTCTTCCCATCAGTGAGAAGGTGGGAAACTTTATTGCCTAGATAGGGTGGAGGGAGGACTATAGAGGCCTTCGACGAAAAGTTTTTTTACTGTTGGGCACGCCAGATATCGATTATTGAGGATTATCCCTATGTAGGGGTCAACTTCTTCAGAGATACAGACATGCTTGTGCCTCTTGGTGAAGACCATGGTGAGATAGGTAACATATATTTTTGAAGTTTATTAAAATTTTAATTTTCATATATATCTGTTTTATGTGCATGTAGAGTACTAACTTCTGAATCTATTATGTATAGATGTGGGACCTATTCTATAAATGTGTTGAACCTGCACAAAATATATCTAGCTAAATAATAATACACACATTTTCAAAGAGAATTGGAGAAAGAAGAAGAAGGAGAGAAAGAATGGAAGAATTCTCATTAACCGTTGTGAATAATGAATAATTTACACATGATATACTCTGTATAACTCAATGAGTTCGACTTGAGGTGAACCAATGCACCATAGTGGTGGTCTAGAGTGATTTGGACACACACCAACAGTTACGGGAGTGAACTTCCACCTATTCTAGTCTCTCAGGCAGTTACAGGAGTGAACTGCCACCTATTCTAGTCTCTCAGGTAGTTACAGGAGTGAATTGCCACCTAGTTGAGTTAACTAGTCAACTAGTCTTCAGTTAACTGACTGAACAAATAGTAGTGAGGATTTAACTCAGGGAATCAAGGCTAATGCGCCACTCTGGTGATGACACCAAGGCAAGGTTGAATTAGCATGGTGATGATCCCAATGTTGCATGGTGATGATCCCAATGAAACATCTAAACTCAACTCAACTAGTCAAACTGAAGTGTCAACTTAAAGAGAATATTCTCCAGGTGGAATATTCTCCCCTAAAATATAGGAGACTGGATAATGACTAATTATGAATAATAAACAAGGAATAACCTTAGGAAAAAGAAATCCTAGGTCTGTGTGAAGTAACTCCAACACCCCCCCTGAACATCACTATGGTGAAAATAAAGATTAGGTCCCGGCAATGAGGCCATGTTAGGTACCAAATTACAAAAGATACATTGAAAATAAAGTGAGGAAAGAGGGAAAAACTCATGGGAAACCCCCCCCCCCCTCAAGGTATAATGTATGTAAAAAGAAGAACTACAGTTGCTAGGAAATTGTGTGTCCAAGACGACCTCAAAGAGAATGGAATTTTTGCTCAGTGAAGGTCTTGGTGAAAATGTCTACCATATGTTCTGCTAAAGGACATAAATGTAAGTTGATGATACCCTCATGTACTAAGTCCCGGATGTAGTGCATGTGGATCTCAATGTGCTTCGTCCGCTGCCTCTGAAATGGATCTCTGTAGAACTTCAGAGTGCTCTGGTTGTCACACTAAATGACGATTGACCAATGAAACTGGATGGCTAACTCAATGAGAAAATGTTGTATCCACATAGCCTGAATGGTTATGTTAACTACCCATCTATACTCTGCCATGGCTGAAGATAGAGAAATGGAAGCTTGCTTCTTTCTCGACCAATATATAGGCCTGGAACCAAGACTGAGTGAGTAACTAGATGTGGACTTGTGATCAATGCTATCACCAGCCCAGTCAGAATCAGTAAAACCAATGAGATATAATGTAGAGTCTGATGCATAATGAATCTCAAAGGTGATGGTTCCCTATACGTATCGAAGTATACGCTTTGCAGTTTTCCCATATAGCTCATGCGACTCTTGCATCAACCTGGAAACTGCGCCAACTGCATATGAGAGGTCTGGTCTGGAGTGTGTGAGATACACCAAGCTCCCCACTAGTTGTCTGTACAATGTGTTTTCAACTAGTGGAGTCTCCCCGACATCCTCAAGTTTGACTCCTTCTAGGAAAGGAATCGGAGCAGACTTGCAGTCTGTCATGTGAAATCTCTCAAGGAGATCTTGTGCATACTTGGCTTGAGATAGTTTGATGCCTGATGCATCCTAACTGATCTCAAGTCCAAGGAAGAAGTGTAGCGGACCCATGTCCATCATCAAAAACCTGTGATGTAGAATCCTCTTGACTCCAACAATCGCTGAAGTCGAGCACCCGGTGATCAACAAATCATCGACATACATAACTAAAAGTAGAAGTGAATCATCTGTCCTGATCATGTAGACATTTGGGTCTGATTTACAATGTACAAAGTTATATGACAATAGGTAGGAGTCCATCTTGTCATACCATGCTCTCAGAGCCTGCTTGAGGCCATAAAGTGACTTCTTCAGTTGACAGACCAAAGATGAGTCCTGCATAAATCCCTGGGTCTGCTCCATGTAGATCTCCTCAGAGAGATCACCATGAAGAAATGCATTCTTCACGTCCATTTGATGGACTTCCCATCCCTTGGTTGCTTCAACGGCAAGGGCCAATCGAATGGAATCCATATTAGCTACTAGAGTGAAGGTCTCATCATAGTCAATACCATGAACCTGCTGAAAGCCTTTGGCGACAATCCTGGATTTGTATCTACTAATATATCCATCTGCTGTGCTCTTGGTCTTGTAGACCCATCTGCATCTGACAATTTTCCTCCCAGAAGGAAGGGGAACCAGATCACAAGTCTGGTACTTGAGGAGGGAGTTGTACTCCTCCTGCATGGTGGATTCCCAAAAGGGATTTCCAGCAGCCTCTCGATAAGACTGTGGATTGGAAGACTGAACCAAGAAAAGATGCCTTGAGGGCAATGCCTTAGTGGTAGTGAGTTCAACAAGAGGCTCCTCAAAATCAGATCGAGTCCTCCTAGTATTGGCTGGATCACCAACGAGATACCCTACATCTTGAAGAGTAGTTTGTGCCCACTTGGGCCTCTGCTCTGGCTCTGCAACTGCATCTAGATGCTCTAACTCTGCATCTGATTGTACTGACTCTGAATCTGAATCTGAATCATCTAATTCCTCTGAATCATAACTCTCGTCTGGAGAAGAGTAGGAATGTGCATGCGCATCATCTCGAACAGGTGGAAGAGTGAAGGTGTCTACATGTGACTGTTGAGGTACATGCAAGACACTTTCCTTGAATTGGACACTACGCTCAATGATGAGCTGGTCTGAGGAAAGATCAATAAGATGATATCCCTTCACACCGTCTAGGTAACTAACAAAAATTCACTTAGTTCTCCGTGGATCAAGTGCCTTCCTTTTTTCAGAGGGAATTTGGGCCCATGCACGTGAACCAAAAATGAGAAAGTGGGCCACTTTCAGTTTGAGGCTGCTCCAAGCCTCGTAGGGGGTCTTATCCTTGGCAGATCTATGAGGATATCTATTTTGGATGTATGTTGCACAGTTAAGTGCTTCAGACCATAGTATCTATGGTAGTGACTTTGCATGCAACGTGCAAGATGCCATCTCCTTTAGAGATCGATTTTTCCGCTCAGCAACTCCGTTTTGTTGTGGAGTATAGGGAACTGTGTGCTGCAATTGAATCCCTGGCTAATGGAAAATATTGTGGATCTCATGATTCACATACTCTCCTCCATTATCAGTTCAAAGTACTTTTATCTTCTTTCTGGACTGTTTCTCAACCAGGGCTTTGAAATATTTGAGGTGATGAAAGACCTTGGATTTTTTCCTGAGAAAGTAGATCCATGTAAAACGTGAGAAATCATCAAAAAAAATGAGAAAAAACCTCACTTTACTGATCGATGGATGTGGAAAAGGATCCATGAGGTCACTGTGGATCAGATCTAAAGGTGTGGAAGCTCACTGAGACTTTCCTTTGTCGAATTTCTCTTGAGGGTGTTTTCCGAGAACACATCCCTCACATACTCCCTTGGATAAATGGATGTCTGGTAGACCATAAACTAATTTGTGCTTGCTAATTTATTGCATGTATCTAAAATTCAAATGTCCAAACCTTTCATGAAATATCCTACTACTTTCATCAACATGAGTAAGCAGTAAAGAAGAATTAGGTTCAATGAATTTAGAAAAAGTATACAATCTAGACTAATGATTTACCTCATCGGTTGCAAACCTGGAGTTGGTTTGCATGTCTTAGATGTCCACAGAATTTGGTGTGAATACGGCTCTCTTTCCGGTGCCAAAATTCGTCATTTGATACACAGAGAGAAGGTTGACAGAAAGCTTGGGAGCATGCAACACATTCTCAAAGCTTTCGTTGGTGAGTTCAATCCTTCCTTTGTTGGTGACTTCGACAGAAGAGTTGTCCCCCATCAGAATAGGAGGACCTTTGCATGCATCCAAAGAATAATAGACTGCTTCTGATGCAGCCATGTGATGTGATGCTCTTGAATCAACGATCCAAGCATCGAGAGAGGATTTGATCACAATCAAGGCGTGGCTATAATTTCCTTTCTTGGAATTGAGATCTTCTGGCTTCTTCTTCTTGGCACCCTCGTGGATGTGATCTCCAAGGTTATTTTTCTGAAGTATTTGAGACATCAGATCTATTTGTTTTTGCATGCATGCGGATTCTGAATGGAATCCCTTATGACAGTATGTGCATTTATCTCCTTTTCTCCTTTGGATCCGGAGGCATTGGTGAAAGGTTTTGTGTACCCTTCCTTCTTCATATGTGCATGAGATTTCCTCTTATATTTATCTTTATATTTATGATATTTTTGGTTTCCATCTTGCACAGTGAGTGCATGCACCTTTGGACCTTTTATTTGGCCCATGTTGATGAGCTTGGTTTTCTCTTGTGTCAGGGATTTGATAAAGTCCTCAAGAGAAGGCATCTTCCAGGTGGATCCAGAGGCAAATCTGACAGTATGGAATGTAGATACGAATATAGAGAATTTAGGACCAATCTTGGAGAGAATGGTGAGAACCATTTGTTTCTCCTCCCCTGATTTATCAAACCTGCAAGCTTTGAGTTGCAACAGTAAATCCTTGAAGTTTGTAAAGAAAACTTGGATATTGTCTAAGATTTTTGGATCCAATGTGAGCATCTCCACATCGACCATTGTCCCCTCATCTCATCATGTTTTCCAAATATCCCTTCCAATATTTTCTAGGCTTCATTGGGAGTCTTAGTACAGGAAGATATGTGAAAAAGGAGATCAAGAAAAATAAGACTGCAAATTGTTCTGAGTGCCTCATCCATGCGATTTAAGTACTTGGATTTTTCTATGGCTGATGTCGGCTTTGTATATTTATTCATGGTTAACCTGTACAACCCTCTAGATCGGATATTTATGGATATTTTCTCCTTCCATACAAAATAGTTGTAAGGTGTAAGAATCAATTGTTTTTGGAATTCCATTTTTCCTTTGTCTTCAATCTTTTGTACCTACAAAAATTTTGGTGTAGATTTTTCTTAGCAATCTGTCGGCTCTAATACCATGTAAATGTGTTGAACCTACACAGAATAGATCTAGATAAACAATAATACACACATTTGTAGAGATAATTGGAGAAAGAAGAAGAAGGAGAGAAAGAATGGAAGAATTCTCATTAACCGTTGTGAATAATGAATAATTTACACATGATATACTCTGTATAACTAAATGAGTTCGAATTGAGGTGAAACAATGTGCCATAGTGGTGGTCTAGAGTGATCTAGACACACACCAGTAGTTACAGGAGTGAACTTCCACCTATTCTAGTCTCTTAGGCAGTTGCGGGAGTGAACTGCCACCTAGTTGAGTTAAGTAGTCAACTAGTCTTCAATTAACTGACTGAACAAAGAGTAGTGATGAGTTAACTCAGGGAATCAAGGCTAATGCGCCACTCTGGTGATGATACCAAGGAAAGGTCAAATTAACATGGTGATGATCCCAATGTGCAACATCTAAACTCAACTCAACTAGTCAAACTGAAGTGTCAACTGAAAAAGAATATTCTCCCCTAAAATATAGGAGACCGAATAATGACTAATTATGAATAATAAACAAGGAATAACCTTAGGAAAAATAAATCCTAGGTGTGTGTGAAGTAACTCCAACATGTTCGAGCAGGAGACTTCGCCAGGACTTGGTGTCATCCTCGACCAGAGGTAGGACCAACAACAGTAGGAGGACCAATAGTTGCCGGAGGACCCCCATCCGAAGAGGATGATAGAGTCTTATGACGAGTGGAGAGGAATCTCATTGTTCTAACTTGTATCGTTCATATGGACGAGATTGAGGATCTCCCCATGACTATGCAACCACATGCATTAGGGGAGCCTCGGACTTGGGTCCAGTTGTTTTGATGTCTCGTGAACGTCGTCGTTCACTATAGAAAGGCCAATAGGCCTAGACCTTAGATAGTGTCGGACTATTTATGTGTCGAGAGAAATTTTTTTACTATATATATATTTTTGGGGGCGTAAGCCTAGCAATGTAGACCAATAACTTTTGAGGATTTCATGCCCACTTTTGTACTCATAACACTATTTTTTGGACATACATATATATACATCTTTTTTGTTTTATCTATAACATTTTTTACAAATGTATTTACATGTGTATGTGTGTGATTTTATTTTTATATGTGAGCAACATGCCAATCTAAAACTTGATTAGCTAGAGTCTTTATTAAATGATTAAATCTCCTAGGAACATGGATATACTTAATGTAATCAAAAGATCGTTCTAAGAGATGTACCCTAAGGAATTGTCGGTGAAGAATGGGATCATAAACGCGGTAAACCCCATTTAACTTGGACACAACCAACTAAGAATATAAGTAAACTTGGAGGTGAGAAATGCCATGTGACAAAGAATCACGTAGCAATTCTATCACTGCAATGTACTCGACAACATTATTGGTTGCGTCGCCTAGACAAATACCTTCGGAAGATAGCAACTTGCCTCAAGGTGTGAAAATCACCCAAGCTGCAGAAGCAAGCCTCCGAGTGTGTCGGCTAGTGCTGCTCGTGAACCTAAAGTAAACCTAGGATTCACTTGACATCTGCCATAGTGAAAAACAAGACATAAATAACTACATGTCCACAAGACAAAAAGGACAAAAAATGTATAAGAGACTATACATATATACAAGAAGCCACCCAGGTGACCAACCTAAGAGTAGTACTTCTTAAGGTAGAGCACATTTCTAGGCTCCACTAAAGCATTTCCCTCAAAATCAACCAGACGATAAGCACCCTTCTCTAAGACCTCTTTCATAATGAAAGGTCTGAACCATGTGGATTTGAACTTTCTTTCCTCCAGGGGATCTTTGTCTTAATCATTGATAAGGACAAGATCACCTTCAGTGAAAATATGAGGGCGAAAAAATCGATCATATTGACACTTGAATCATTGCTTAAGAGCCTCATTGGCTAAGGTTGCATCATGACGTTGCTCGATATATAGAAGGTGTTCCTCAAGTGGTGAAGTGTCTGGAAGTAACTCGAATGAAAACTTTAAAGAAGGGATCTGACATTCAATAGGTAAGACCGCTTCCATCCTGTATAGGAGTTGAGAAGGTGAAAAACTAGTGGTAGTATTCACAGACGTTCGATAGGCCCACAATGTTGAATACAACATAAAATGCCAATTTGACTTGGAAGAATTGATTTTTTGCTAAAGAATAGTCTTAATAGACTTATTCACAGCTTCAACCTGACCATTCGCTTGCAGGTAGTAGGGTGACGAATGTTCCTCTTTGAACGCGAGCTTTGACGTTAATTCAATATCATTTTATTCTGGAAGTGACTGCCATGGTCAGTGAAAATCTCTTTCAGGATACCAACCCTTGCTACTATCTGATTAAAAATGAAAAGGGCAACAATTTCTCCATCGTTGTTAAAAAATGACATAACATCGACCCACTTCGTGAAGTATTCTACTTCTATGATGATGTAACAATGCCCCTTGGCTGAAGCTAGGTGACATGCAGTAAATTCAACCCCCCACTTGGTGAAAGGACCAAAAACAATGATCGAAAACATAGGAGTAGGGTGTGCTCAGATCCTTCGATGGAATATCTGGCACAAGTAGCACTTCTTGACTGCCTACACACAGTCCTTGATTAATGAGGGCCAGAAGTAACCTGCACGTAGAATATTTTGTGATGTTTCCAACCCATACAAATGACCGCCACATGCTCCGGTGTGACAGTCGTTCAAAATGATCTCTGCTTCTTCGTGTGTGAGACATCGTCGAAGAATGCAATCTACGCCTCGATGATACAAAGTGTGATCGAGTATAAGATAGTTTTGCGCTAGGTGTCAAATTCGTCAAGGCTCATCACAAGAAGTAGAAGTGGGGAACTTCAAAGTATGAAGATACACAAGTATATCTCCATACCAGGGTTCAAAGATGCAATTAGAAAAATATCTCCATTGATGGGCGACTCTTCGGGCATAATATCACTAGACTCAACCAACAGCTCCAAAATTAGTTCAACAAAGACCAGTGACTTTTTAGATTTCACCAAAATAAAATCCAAGTCAAACTCATGTAGGATAACTATCCATCTACTGATATTTCCACCAATGAACCGTCGTGTTAACACATATTGTAAAGGGTTGAAGACAACAATAAAAGTTGTATTTCAAAGCAATATATAGTGACAGAATCATTGGACATCGTGGACAGCTGCCAAAGCAAGTTTCTCAACATGAGAGTAGTTGAGTTACGGTACAACCGGGTCTCAACTAAGATAATATATAACTTGTTCTTTGAGCATGTTGTCTTCCTAGACCAAGATGATGTCGATGGTTGACTCCGCAACAGCCAAATACAACAAGAAATCTTTGTTATAATCAGGAGGCTGGAGCAGAGGGGAGGACGCCAGGGCATGTTTCAATGCTTCAAAAGATCATTGAGAAGCTTCATCCCAACATAATGGGACCCCTTTTTTCAAAAGACACATGAATCCTTTAGTGATCTCGACATAATTAGTGACAAAACACTGAAGAAAATTCAGTTTTCCCTATAAACTCTGAAGATGGGGTATTATGTGCAGGGAAGGTAATTGAACTATCACCTCAACCTTGAGAGGATCGACCATGATCCTGGTTGTCGACATGATGAAAACTAAAGGACGACCTGATGTCACACAAAAACTACACTTTTTAGGATTCAAGTGAATCCGATAGTAGCAACATTGCTCAAATATTAGTCATAGATGGATGGGATGATCGGATCTCTTGCGAGAACATGATGCTAGATCATTGAGGTACACCTTGACTATGTGTTTGAGGTCATGAAAAGTGAATGACATGGCTCATTGAAAGGTAGCTCCAACATTATTCAATCCAAGGCATATTTCGATATGTGAAGGTGCCCCAAGGACAAATAAAAGTCATTTTATGTTGGTCCTCGGGTTTGATTTGAATTTGATTGTATTCTGAAAAATTATCCATTAAAGAGAAGACTTCGCAACTCGCATATTCATCGACAATCTAATCGATAAATGGGGTTGGAAATTTGTCTTTTGGGCAAGCCTTGTTCAAATCACATAAATACATACAAAGGCGAATCATGCCTTGTTTCTTATTGACAGGAACCGGGTTTGACACTTATTTCATCAATTGTACGGGGTAGATAAAACCGACTTTGAGAAGTTTCTCTACTTCTGCCTTTATTGTTGTTGCTTTTCAAGGATTGACCAAATGAAGCTTCTGTCAGACCGGTTTGGCATCAGGATAAGTTGTGATTTTGTGTTCGACAATTCGTGGGTCGATTCTTGGCATCTCCTCGTAAGACTAGGAAAAAACGTCGCAGAACTCCTTGAATAACTCGGTGTAAGTTCGAATATCTTCAGGGGAGAAATTGGCTCTGATGAAATCATTATCCATGATGCCAGGGGTTTTGGAGATATCGATTGGAATCATTTTAGCAATGTTTTCCATGTTACCATCGGTGTAAACTTCATGCATAGCTAGAGGATTGATAGGACAAGGGCTATCTCTAGTCATGGTCAGAATAAAATCTCTCGCCTATAATCTCCTAAGCACGGGAAGAAAATAAGATCTATGATGTAGATCATCCCAAGGTATTTTGGGACCAGTCATTGCCTCGAGAATTTCCTCGTCAGAGGGCAAGACCAAGTATAAAGGATCTTGATATGAAAGAGAATATTGAGCCCAAATAGGCTCGAGAACTGGATCTAACTCCTATGAGGGCGCTAGATCAGGGTTGGCCGAGGCTTGTTGGAAAATGTTGTACGCAACCTCGGTTGTGGATAAGGGAATATCCATGCCAAGGTTCCCTATCCCTTCCATCAAGGATGATGTGGAAGGTAAAGTCCACAGGTCATGAAAGTAGCTTGTTTTAAAAGATGACACTTGAAAAATTGCAGCCCTTGGTTGGTCGAGAAAAAACGATATAAACTTTACATCGTTGGAAGGTGGTGGGTAATCAAAATTTCCCATCAATGAAGGAAACAAATCGGCACCTAAGTTGACAGTGCCAGGCTACGAGTTATTAATCATCGGGACCGTGGAAGTCCTCGGTGAAGGGTCAGGATGAGAGAAGCACAACTGGTCGATGGTCACAATTCAGCCCTCATGCGGAAAGCACAAGACCCAAAAAATTGCGGCAACCACCGCATGCATCACATAAGTCCAACTCCGTCCTAGAAAAATATTGTAGTAGAGAGGCGCATTGACTACTTCAACTTCGACACACAAATTTTTACCCCCTAACTGCATGGGGAAGGAAGGAATTATTATGTATGGTCTAAATGACCGACCATCAAAAGTTGTAAGCAATGTAGGTGACAAAGACAACTCAAGCTGGCCAATGACCTTCCAACATGTCAATGACATCATGCAAGTTGAGGTACCCTCATCAACCACCGTACTGAAAATTTTCCATGTCAACTATTTCATGGTGTATGCCACTACTATATGAAAGGCAATGTGGTGAGGAAGATGAGGTTTTAAGTCGGTTGGATCATAAACAATCGCTCCTAGGTTACTAGTCTCTACTGCTCCCAAGGTTGACAACAGATATTTTCTCTGTGAGGGGAAACTTTGGAGGACTTCAAGAGAAGACATCGCACAAGGGGTTTGTGCCAGATCCTCCACAATGGAGTAGTTCTAAGCAGCCCTTGCATCTAGATTATGGGAATCTTTCTTAAATGCACATTTATGGATGTGAGTCATTTTTTTGCCCACTTCCTTCTCAATTTGGAGAGGAGTCGATGGGTTAATGGAATCCTTTCCCTTCTCAATAGATTCTGGCATTTCGTAGTCACGATTCTTGGTCTATAAATGAGCATCAACATTCATCATGTAAATTTTCACGGTCAGGTTGTTAGTAGTAGGCACGAGGGGTCCATGACTACCCCTTGTCGTGCTTGTGGATGCAGAAGCTCGAGCCATATTTTTCCCTTGTGGAAAAGTGTTCTCCATCACAACAAACTATTGTTGCGCTAGTATCTTTTGGGCTTATACAAGCTGAGGAAATAGGTGAGTCAGGTGGTCTTCCATGAAGAGATTACACAAATACTGATCCGGATTATTTTCGGCACGAAATGAGAGCGGAGATATAATAAAGAAATGCACAGAGATATCGCGTATATCCAGTAATATAACAGAAATATATTAGATATGCAACCATAAACACAGAGATACAGTAATGCACGATTTCTATTAATGAAAGAAATGTACAGATACTGTAAAAATACAGAGTGAAAGACTCGCTAGAATGGTGGAAGCTTATCTCTGAGAAGAGATGTGACGGCTACTCGCATTCGCCAGAAGATGATTACAATGAGGCTCGGAAGGCCCTTTTACAATAGACGGGAATGCCAAAAGTCCTAGACATCCAAAAAACCTAACCCTAGGAGATGAAGCACCAAAATTCATGTGGGCCCCGTTTGGGTAAGTTGGTGCATCAATTTCCCGGGGTCGTAACTTTTGCATACGATCTCTGTTTTAGGCGTGTGATATCTCGTTGGAAAGGTATCGTCGAGGAGATTCATTTTGGGGGCTCAATATGCCTTTGGCTATCATTGAGAACCTCAATCTTGAAAAAACTTCATTTAGGCCCTCAAAATGGCCCCGGAAGTGAAAACCTGCTAAAAATAGTAAATTGCCAAAATGGCCAGAAAACTGTTTTGAGCCGTTTGGAAAAGGTGGGTGGCCCCTGATATCCACCTGGATCAAATACTTTGACTTCTTCTTCTCAGTTTTTCCCCCACCAACATTGTTGGAAACCTTTTTATCCCCTTTACCCTTTTTATTCCATTGTTTCTTATTTCCCTTGGTCTATTGGTTATCCTTGGTATTCATCGATTGCACACTGTGTACATCCGACATATAGGTAGCGAGGATAGTCGAAATGGAAGTCTCCCTGGCCACAATATGTTGTATCAACAACTGTTGCAATTGATTTGACAACAGATCAATGGACTTTATTTTTGTTGAGCCCACAATGCCATCAAAGTGGGGCCTAGAATTTTGTTTGGCCTTATTTAGAGTAGACCATGGCGCATTTGGAAATATCTCGTAGAGAATACCACACTGAGAGTAGATCAGTTCTAGCTGTTGGGATCTCATAATTGCCTCCTCTTCTGAAAACACCCCAGATGTTGCTGCGTCTTTGGATATAAAGGGAACCAAATACATCAAGAACCACTCAAGAAAGAAAGTAGGAGGGACCTTGAGATCTCTTTCTTCGTCGCCATTCTTGGATATGATCGAAGATGTGGTCAGCCTTGGTTTGATCAAAGTTGGCCAACAATTTGGTGTTGGCATCGTATCTCATGGGTAACTGGAAATGGTTCAAGAAAACCATCACCAAGTCATTAAATTAAGAGTACCTTGAGTCGTCAAGCTCAATATACCACTTCGCAACACCCCCCACAAGAGTGCATTGAAAAAGGCACAATTGAACGAAGCCATTTTTAATGAGTTTGACGAGCACCACAAGTGAGAGCTAGTCACATGATCACCTAGATCTTCACCAGGCTTGCCCTCAAATTTTGGAATATCCGAAGGAAAATTAGTTTGCATGGGGGCCAACGTGGATTGTGACAGATTGGGCCATTCAGTAATCTTGACAAGTATGGAAAATGTAGGGTTGCCAAAAAGGGTAGTTTCGGTTGTGGATAATTTACAAGAAAAGAGGGCACTAGATTTTGACTGGCACCAGGTTTCTAGGAAAAGTTGGAATGTTGGCCATGGTTTTGATAGAAACCATGGCCTTGACCAGCAAAAGGAAATTGCATCTATTGAGGTGTCATCGGCTAGCTTCCGAAATTGGAGAACATAACTTGCATAGGGATTGATCCTTGTGTTGTGTTCCAAGGAACTTGGTAGGGGATTCCCCCAGCCGATCCACCTGGAACAAGTATAGATCCTTTCTCGTGGTTCCATTGAGTATGGAAGGGGTTACCCCCAACCGACATTCCTTGCGAGGGAAACAAGACCTGTAAAGGATTCCAAAGACCCTGTGTGGAGTATACTCCAATCATCACTCCCTGTGAAGGAATGGTACCTTGCATCGGGTTTTGTTGACCAAAGCTGGGGTTGTCCCTAGTTGAGAAAGCGACCGGAGAAAAAGCGTTGTTCCAAAACACACCAAACAAAGAGAACAACATATATCCCACCAGTGTTGTATAAGATGAAGGTCCTAAACTACCTCCACCAAACAATCTATAATTAACATTATGCACAATTGACTATGGAAAAACGCTACTGAGCGAAGGGGATAGAGGAGGTATATGACCCCCATTGTATGGAATATCATTAAAATGGGCAGTAGTGCCTACCGTTAACCCTTGCAAGGGATCATTGGAACTCCCTTCCCCCAGACCCATGGTCTGTAAGGTAGAATAAGTAAGAACCAAATTTGTATCGAACTCGGGCATCCCATATGAGAAGGGAGTGCCCATCGTGTTCTGAGTAAACATAATAGTGTTTGAAGCCATTAAAGGTATCGAACCACTTATTAAAGTCGAAAAAGTCGGGACAACTGAGGTCTTGACTAGCGAAGGTGGGGGAGGAGGTAGGATTCCCCCACCAGCGGTAATTGTAACGGGAGTACAGGGAATCCCAGATGAAGTAAAAACATTCGCTTCCATTGGCACTCATTGAACTAACTAGCGCTTAGAAGATGTCACCTTGGGAGGGACAATATGAATTAAAATCGGCGTCGACAAGTTGGTAAGAGGGGGATTTTCTAACATGAAACCTTCATTCTCAAGGTCAGAAATGATGTATTCCTCTAGTGCCGAAAAGTCTCCCCATGGAGCAGGCTTAGGCATAGTTTCATGTGGCCCTATCGCTTCAAACAATCCTTCTTGATCAAGTCTTCACCTCAACGGTGGCAGAGGTGGCTCAAAAGTAATCGGGGGCTAGCCTTGAATCCTTCATGATCGGAAGAGCTGTTGATCTTACACTTTGTGAAATGATCAAACGACATAGTAAGGCCTGACTAGTGTAGAAGAAAAATCACACAATAAAAAGTTTCCTAAAGATAAATCAAGCAGTCGACTAACTAGTGGGAAGGATGGTTATGCCAATCAACACTAGAGAAACTAACCAATGTATGTGCAACTCGAACATGGAATCACCCTTTGGGTATACTCTGTGAAGCGTGATCCGACGTCCTCCCTAGGTACCATGGTATACCCCCATAGTCACATGTGTAAGTATGTAAAATATGGGCAACTAGGTTTCTAGCTCGTAGTCAGTCACTAGGAGGGTACAGTCGACAGTCGGGCAGATCATAATGAGTAGGATAACAAGTTCGAAGCCATTCAAGAGTGCTGAATACAATTGGTCTAGAAGACAATTGAGGATCTCGAATGGATTCAAGGTCCACGAATCTCCGTAGGAAAATGTGATCGGTATTGTTCCCAAGAAAGACCCTCAATACACAATCCCCACTACGTTTAGTCTGGTTTTGAAGGGGTTATCTCCTCTTCCTTTCCTCACATGACCTCGTGTTTATCCCCTGTGTTAGAGGGGGGTCCCGGCTAACTCTTGCGACACTGGACTTAAGACACTCCCTATCTCAGACTCCAATGTTTTTTTTTTAATGGCCTTGAAGAGTTTCCTCTTCACACCTAATTCAAGGCCCTAAATCCCTAAACTAGTCGGTGAACCATACAAACATAAAGTCTAATATATTTTAAGTTAAGTGTTAATTTTAAGGCTTGATTTATGCAAAGAATGTGGTCGTGCAACTGATGGTGTTATGAAGAGACAAATAAGGAAGATAACTTTAAAGCATTTGAAAGAAAAAAGATACTTTGAACTTAAAACAAAGCTTGTAAAACTATTTGTAAAATTCAACTTTTCTAAACAATGTTTCAAGATCTTGTAATTAAAAGTTTCCTAAAAAGTGATTTCATTTGACTAAGGAAAACTACTTGTATTTCAAGAAATCAAAAAGAACTTTGAAACAAAGACAATTTTTCTTCTACAAACAACAACCTTGACTACTTTACCAAACTAAATGGAAGAAAATAAATTCTTTTTTATTTATTTTTCGAACCGCTTCAACAATAAAAATTGAAGTAAAAACCTTTTTTTTTCATTTTTCAAAGCAAGAAAAAGGAACAAAGAGAAAACTGAAACCAAGATTGATAAAGACCCTAATCCAATTGCGTAAATGCAGGGATTCAACCAAGAAAAAAAAGTAGGATCTAAAACTCAATAGTTCGCTCTAAACCTTTAGGGTAAACAAAAGAAAACTAAGGAACAAGTTAACTGAAACTTTAACCTGAGCCTTGGCTAAAGACAGAGACTCTGATAGGCTTAAGAAAGTCCCAAGAAACCCAAACTTCTATCAGGAAAGAGACAGACTTCTCCTTGTTAAAAAACACTTTCAAGACACAGAGACGGGGGTTGTTGCATCCACATCCTGCGTATGTATGCAGGTTTTCTACTGTCCAGAGCATGTATGTACATGAGCTGACCCAAAATAGTGTGTACACACCTTTGAGACTTTTCAAAAATAAAAAGACTAGGTAGACTTGTAGGGCAGGGAAAATTGGTAGGTACCTTGTAGGTGACCAGAGACCCTTAAAAGACTCAGTAAACTTGACTAAAACTCAAAAGAAAATTAAGAAGCCAATTAAAAACCCAAAAAACCTCCCTCTAAAACCCTAGAGAGACTCCCCAGTGGAGTCGCCAATTCTGCTAGTGGGAAAATCCCCCTATAAATATACCAGGGTTCTAAGTATAGACAGAGCAATGAATCCCTAAAAGTCAATCTAATTTCTACAATACCCCAAACATTACAAAATATATGAACAAAAATAAATGAAAGAGCAAGTCAGAAACTGTACCTTTTATCCAACATTTGGTGTTGACCTCCTCAAGCTTTGTAGCTCTTGAGGCTGCAAGTATCCTCCCAAAGTTGACCTGCATCCACAACTAGGAAAAAAAGGCTACAAACATTCTATTTATATTCATCAATTAGGGTTGGATATAAATTGTTATGTATAAATCAAAGAAAAGACATAAAAACCATCATTTGGGACAGGTAAAAGAGATTCTTTTATTCAATACTCAAAGATTGGAACTTACAACCTTTGCAGGCCGACACTCCACGAACCTAATCTGGGATCCTCTTAACAATGCTCCAAGTGCACCTTCCAGATGCCTTCTTGTTAATTTTTCAAAACCCCAACCCAGTTTCAGTCTCGCTGATTTTTCAGCCAAATTTAAATGCCAAAACTCCAGTTTCAGCACTGTTTCAACATATGTCACAGTGGTGTTTCAACATATGTCACAGCGTTGTTTCAGCATACGTTACAACACTGTTTTTTAGCATATGTTACAGCACTGTGTTTCAGCATATGTTACAGCACTGTGTTTCAGCATATGTTACAACACTATGTTTCAGCATATGTTACAGCACTGTGTTTCAGCATATGTTACAACACTGTGTTTCAGCATATGTTACAACATTGTGTTTCAGCATATAAAAACTTAACAGAAAATAACTTCAGAACTGAAACATGAGGATTCTGAACATCGTTTTCAACGCAGAAATAAAATATCAGCAATATGCAAAACTCAGAAAATATAGACACAAAGATATTCGGTCTAACTTCGACCCTGGAAAAACCCACAAGGGGAAAACCAGTGAGAGAGGGCTTTGTATTATTTATGAGCTTCTGAGAAATTCTTTTACAACATATTCATCTTCATATATTTACACAAACTTATCTAGACATTCCTGTAGCTTTGCTCCTCGATTTCTGAACCAGAAATTCGTACAACTATACGGTTGTCCCAACAATTAATGTTGTACGGACTGTCTCGAAATTCGTGCCAAAACTCTGCTAAGACTCAATTTTTGTGCCACTAAATGCTATTCGGCAGCCTTGGAATGCATGCCAATACTCCCAGAAATTGCAGCTGTTGCCTCTTTTCTTCAGCTCGACCTCTCTCTTGCTCTCTCTTGTTCTCTCAACAAGAATACTTGAACTCCTCTTGTTCTCTCAACAAGAATGCTTCAACTTTCCAAGAATGGGTGCGCCCTCTTGTCCAAGTCGACCTCATGAGGGAAGGTGAGGGGTTTTCTAATCTAACGGTTGAGATTAGATCAGATGGGTGGCTGATATTTGGTGTCTCTTCACTCACCCTCACTTTAATCATAAATTCACCTTTTAATTTGCATCTCACAAATTAAATGACTAGGACTCACATTCAGCACTTTCTCCCTCTTAGGCGCCTAGGGAAGAGAAACACTTGCCTTGGTACTTTATTTTAATTAAAAATTTAACACTCCCTCATACCGAGGAAAGTGTTACTCACCACTCCAAGCTTGTCCCTGAAAAATACAAACTTGCCCATGTTCAATGCCTTGGTGAGTATGTCTGCAACCTGCTCCTCAGTAGATATGTATTGTAGCTCCACAGCTCCACAGCTCCTCTCTGAACATAATCACGGATGAAGTGATATCGAATCTCGATATGCTTAGACCGGTCATGAAAAAATGGATTCTCCGAGAATTTAATGCAACTCTGATTATCACAGTAAATCACGGTAGGCCTCAACTACACACTGAACAATCCAACCAACATCTTGCGAAGCCAAAGGGCCTCACAACTAGCCTGACTAGCTGCCATATACTCAGCCTCTGCCGAACTCAAAGCCACTGACTTTTGCTTTCGACTGAACCAAGACACAACTGCTGATCCCAATCCAAAGAAACACCCTGAAGTGTTTTTCCTGTCACTGACACATCCTGCCCAATCTGAGTCTGTATAGACAACCAGACGAACTCCATCTCCTCTATGATAGTCTAGACCATAATATACCGTACCACAAAGATACCTGAGCACATGTTTTGTTGCCACCCAGTGCACTCTCCTCGGCTCCACCATGAACTGACTGAGAGTGTTGACAGTAAAACAAATATCTGGCCTGTTATTGACCAAATACATCAATGACCCGATCAACTGACGATAAAAAGTGGAATCCACCAACTGTGACTCAGAAGCTTGAAGCTTCTTCCAGTTGGTAATCATGGTAGTGGTCATGGGCCTGCTATCCCCCATCTGAAATCTGCTCAGAATATCACACACATACTTCCCCTGTCCCAAGAAGATGTGTCCAGGCTCCTGCCAAACCTCCAATCCCAAAAAGTAATGCATCGGTCCAATGTCTGTCATCTCGAACTCTGAAGCAAGGCTTTCCTTGCAGCTGCTGATGAGTCTCTCTGTCGCTGTAATAAAAAGGTCATCCACATATAGCAAAAGAATGAGAGGATCCTCTCCAACCACAATGAAGTATAGGTTGGGATC
>ML778899.1:233921-279162 GCA_009831015.1 Picea engelmannii | reverse complement strand
TATATTATATTAAGGCATGGTAGAATGTAATTATGTGGCCACATAAATTAGTTAAGTTAAGGTTTTGATATAGTCAAATTTGCCCAAGGTAAAAATTATATAAAAGGACTTCATGGGCCAAGGAAAAGGGTTGATTATTGTTTTGATCCTTCCTGTGGTTAATACTATGGTTATTACTAGTTGTTGCAAATAGTAGATGGTTGGTATTTTGAGATGTTCTAGGCAAGATGTTGTATGTGTTGATGGTTTAGGATTTGAGTAATAAAACACTCCCTTCTTTGAGTATGGTTGTTTTTATGTTTACATGGATGATTAGTATGTTCTTATATCGTGGTATCTCATGTTAACTTAGCTAGATTGATTAATATCTTCTATGTGTTGTAAATAAATAGATTAAATAAATAATGACTATGAACTTGAGGAACTTAAATTTAAGTAATAATGGCCCCTCTTGTCTTGCAACCCTCTCCATCTCTTGCAAGCCCGGACAACATTCTTTGGGTGATACCTTCCTTTAATAAGGATTGATAATACCAACATTAAACTACTTTAGTATTTGTTAGACACCTACATGGACCATAGTTTGTTAATCAAACCCAACAACTAATAATATTAAGCTTCAACTACTCTACTTAAGGCATAATTAAAATTAAAATTAAAAACTCTAAGAAATACAAGAATGTGTCAAATACATAATTACATATAAAAAAAAGTAGGATGACTTTGTCACCTTATGATTTAATGACAACTTAGAATAACGGTTATGATAATAACCCAAGTTCAAATCCTAACAAACATACTCCTCCTTTATGTTATGTAGAGTTTGCTAAATATAATTGTTCCCATCCATACAATAAAAACTATATACAACAATCAAAATTCCAACAACATACAACTTCTTTCTTTTTTCATTTCTAAGAACAAGCATTAAGAATCACACAACTTTTTCATAACCACCTATCCTTATCATTTTCCATTTGTATTTTACATTTCATAAGTTTTATTTATTTGACAATGATTCCTCATGTCATCTAGTTAGTATTGCACATTATTTTATTTTTAATTGTCAGGACCTTTCGTTACTCCATCTTTATTTTTTCAAAAGCTCGAGAAAGCTCTTTCTTTAATCGTAAACTTTGCAGAGATTACCTGATCATATCATATAGTAAACTATTTTTAATAGTCCACTGAAAACTTTTTGGCTACAAGAGACAAATTTTATTTTCTTTTATTATTTAATATGATTCGACTTTTTAGATACGGAGCTAATCCAAAGGTGTATTTATCTCATTGATTCTTATTAGGTTTTATTATACCTGCCGAGTCAAATTCCTTCCTTTAACTTTGTATTAGTTATTTGACATTTTATTCTTACGACGTTGAACTTGACTTGATTGCCCTTCGCAAATTTCAGCGTAAGCTTCCGCATCATCTCTTTGGGCTGCTCCTTTTCTTTCAATTTGATCGCATCCAATTCTTGTTGCAGGGTGTCGGCCTTTGTTGTTAGCTGTGACTAAGCATAAACAATGAGATCAATTCATTGCAGAGGCACAACCAGAGTAATATCTCCGGGAAGCTCGAGAACAACCTTTCTAAAGGTGGGCCATACGTGAATAAATTTCTCTGACACAACCGCAATTGTGGACTCGTCCTACACACATAATCCATGCTCATATTTTGCGGCTGAAGCGGATACAGATACGTCCTATTGTAGTTGTTGCGCTTGATGTGTGAGTTCATTGTGGTGGAAGGGAAGACAGTGGTAGAGTCAACAACAGACTTAGATGTAGAGTCAGTGCACTGCTTCTTTAATGGAGAGTCAAAAGAAAATACTTCATGTAATTCCTTACTCGAGATGGTGGTGTCATCCGGAATGGAGGAGAATGGAATATGCATTGTCCCCCCAGGTAGAGATTCCTCTTCACCTTCGTCTTCCCCTTCCTCTGAGATGGAAGGCGTATGGTCTCGCTTTGCAGAGCTGGTCCCTACACCAGAGGTCTGCACAAGAGTTGATTTTTGCGAAATGGCATGCATGGAATAGGTAAATCCTGATCGTTTCTTCTCCTTGGTAACTCTGGGCTAGGCCATAACTTCCTTGTTCAAAAGGGCCTCATCCAAGTAAAACAACAATGGAGTCATGTGGAAAAGTGTTGGGGCAATGCCAAGGGGTTGGACAAATGTGTTTTCCCGGTTCATGTCGAACCAAATATTATGGGTGTGTCGGTTGAGAAAATTTTGTGGAATCCTCAGTCGTTGAGTAGCAGTGAAGAGACCGTTGTACCACTATAGATAGGCAGTGTTATAATTTATTGCATTGGAATTGCGAGAATTCCAGTAGTCAAAAAAACTTGGAAAAGAGGTTGTCAGGAGTGGTGGACAAAGAATGTTTGGTTGGTGGCTTCCACTTCCACATCGTGAAAGAAACTAACAAATATCCATAGATAAAATAGGTGGACCGTTCATGGGCATCAACATAGGCCTACAACATCTCAGTGAGCAGGTACTGGCACCAGTTGTGTTGGGCGCCTTACATAATTCTGCCACAGAGATAGTGTCCAACATGCATTCACCCTTCGAGTAATTATTCATGGCATTTCCTACAACTGGATAACAGGCACAACGAACATGCTCGTCATTGATGATATCAATATGTGCTCCCCAACCTCCTTGTTGAGTGTCATACTTGTCATATAAATTGATTTCGCCCTTCTTGCGGCCATGCTTCCCTGAGCCCTGGAAGTAGTCTTTTACATCCTTCCCCTCCATAGGTAACCCAATAAGCTTGTGGATATTTTCCACATGGATGGGGTAGCTGGCTTGGTCTAGCCATAAGGTATTGTTGTGCACAAAGATAATAAGAAACTTGGTGCACCGTGCAACATTACCAGTGGTGCCAAACACCGATAGGTCATATATATTCATCAACGTGGAATTTTGTAAGGAGATGTATGTTAGTTTCCACTCCCACTGCATCTCACTGGTCGGTAGTGTTGAACAATCCATAAAGGTATGAAGATCCATCTATGGAAACTGTGTGGTATTTGTGAAATTGATGTCCAACAATTGAATCGGCTCAAATTTTCCATGGAGATCGCCTATGACTTCGACCCATGGGTCGATGAACTCATTAAGAATAGAAGCTTTGGTAAGAGGTTCTCATCCATACGACAATGTGAACCATTCTAGTAGACCCACGGTGGTAGACAAACAAGACTGGTGGACAAAGGCACGGGTGCGGGCTCAGAAACTGCTCAGGGGGCTCCAGGACTAAATATGCAAACAACTTGACTAAAACACAATAACATTTAGCAGTTGAGCAAATTCGAGTTTATAGGCACAACCGAGAGGTGACTTGACGAACATGCATTCAGATACAGCATGGAGGTAACTTGGAACTAACGTCGGACATATCCATCAGACATGGAAAAATCCATGAGCAATTTGGGTAATTAAGAGCATAAGAGAAAACACGACATAGGGATATCGGGGAGAATGGGAAAGTAATGGCCACACTAACGATCACTTGGAAAAGTACTGATAGTTGTGCATATTTAAATGACTTTGACTGGTGAGGACGAGACGAAAAGAAAAAAGGTATCAACGACATTTAACTAACAACGTGATAGCCACATGGCATGGATTTCGAACTTGGAAGCTACTAAATGTGAGAGGATTTGATTTAGACTTTGATTTGGACATCCCCAACCACAAAAGTGATATCCGAGCAAGATAAATTAATAGTGACAACTAAACTCTATACCAAGTGAAACTAAGACATGTCACCCTTTTATTAATAGAAAAGAAAAATAACAAAACAACTAAAAATCCTACCTACTAGACTCATTTCCGGTGATAGGAGTGTGGACAAACTTCACTTATTAAGAAAAAAAGTAGGTCTTCAATCATGCGCCATTCACCCATCTTGCACGAAGAATGCCATTGATTTGTGCGATCCTGGCAACTCCAGAGTCACGTATTTCCACAATTATAAAGGGTCCAAGCCAGTGCATCTGTAGTTTTCTGTGATTATTTTGGTACTTACTATCGTATAACAGGACTTGATTGCCTTGTGAAAAGTTCTTGGTCTTGATATTCCTTTCATGCCAAGCCTTCTATCTGGCCTTTTCCATAGTTTGATAAAAATCTTCTAAGAATCAGGCTTCCTTGAGTTCCATCAATTCTGCAACCCTTTCTGCAACTGATTTGTCATCTGTCATATGTGCCACTTGCACAATGTACAAACTTGTAGTAATGAACTTGGGGGAAACAACTACTTCTCTACCATAAACCAATTGGAATGGAGTATACTTGTGCATTCTCTTTGTAGTATTTGTGTAATCCCATAATACAGTTGGAACTCTCTCATCCCAATCATCTCGACTTGCGCAATATACTTTAGTCAAGCCCCTCTCTAAGATCTTGTTGAATGCTTCCACTACTCCATTACCTTGTGGATGGTACTCAATGCTCTTATGACGTTGAATCAGAAATTCTTTTGTGAGGGTCGTGATAGTCTCACTGATAAAGTGAGCTCCTTGATCACTAGTAAAAATCTGAGGACATCCAAACTTGGTAATGATGTTCTTAAAAATAAACTGTGTTATTCTGTCTATAGAGCAATTCTGAACAACTTATACTTCATCCCAACAAGTCAAGTAATCGATCAAGGTAATAATGTATTTTTCCTTTGAATGCTTAGCGAGTGGGTTAATGGCACTAATGAAGTCAACATCCCATTTTTAAAATTCCTGCAAGGCATGAACTAGGTGTAATGGGAACTCAACTCTGCGTGACAACTTACCAACCTTTTAAGAGACATCACATGTTTTGGCATAGTGTTTGGAATCCTTGAATACATTTGGCCACCACAATCTTGCCTGTAATATTTTATGTGTTGTTTTCTTACCTTCTACGTGGCCTCCTGCAACTCTTCTATGACACTCCCACAAAATATCAGGTCTTTCATGGTCAAGCACACAATGTCTCAGGATGTTATCTGGTTGTAATTTGTACAAATGCCCCACACTAAGTTGATAGTTTTTTGCACAAACCACTAGTTGTCGCTTTTGAGTTGCGGAACAACCTTTAGAGCAGGCACCCGTGCTCAAAAATAAGGAAATGTTAGACAATTAATCAGGAATAGCTTCAACTTTGAAAATATCTGCACCTACGATCTTATCAACTACAACTCTGCCACCTTCTCCTGACTCTAGTCTAGACAAATTGTCTAGACCCACATTTAATTTTCCAGGCTTGACAATGACCTCAAAAGAAAATTGTTGAAACAACAACAACCATATGCAAATTCTTCCTTCTAACACAAACTTATTAGCTAAATACTTTAAAGTGGAATGATCAGTAAGGAATTTAAAATGGCCTCCTAACAAATAATGTCGAAACTTTTTCAAAGCATAAACCATTTCCAAACCTTCCCTTTTAGTTGTAGTGTAGTTGTGCTCATCTTGAGAAAGCTTCCTACTGGCAAAGTAGATGGGATGATATTGTTTTCTTTCACCAGTTTGCGCAAGGATACCCCCCAAAGCAATGCCAAAAGCATCGATGTGAACATGGAATTCTACTTTACAATTAAGATAGACAAGGATAGGAGCAGTTCTTAACTCTTTTTTGAGAGTATCAAAGGCTTGATCACATTCTGGCTTCCAACTAAAAGCCTCAAATTTCTTTAGCAACTTCTCGAACTTGGCGGCTATGTTTGCATAATTTCTGATAAAGTTGCGATAGTAGCCCGTGTAACCCAACATTGACCGTAATTGTTTGGCAGATGTAGAAGGAGGAATATTTAGTATCACGACAACTTTTGTTGGATCCATTAGCAATCCTTCCCTACATACTATATGTCATACCATATTCCCAAATGGTACACAAAAAATACACTTTTTCAAATTTAGGGAAATCTATAGTTGTCTTCAATGATCACACATCAAATGTAATAGACCTATGTGCTCCTTTAATAGGTTGTACATGGTCAATTCATCCATAGATACCTCGAGTAACTTATGAATGAAATCGTGGAATGCCACAATAAATATCCAAGAGAGCACCATTGGGCTTAAATTCATCAGTAAATAGTATTTTATGGATGTGTGGGCTTAAATTCATCAGTAAATAGCATTTTATTAATTTTTTGAAACACTAGGGTGATTTCAGAAGACTTACCCGAAAATGAGAAATCATGGCAGAACTGGATTTGAAGTACTTCCCAGCAAGCGGTTCGTCTTCTGGTCTCTTCATTCACATACCAAGCATTTGGAATTCATCCCAAAGAATGAATAAATTGATGCACCCAAAGTTTAAAAGGCAGTTGTGCATCTCTCCATACCTTAATACAATGTGCAACATGCTCCTTTGGATAAGAGGACCCATCATATGATTTTAGAGTTAACATTTGATGCTTCAGCTTCGGATCCTTACTCGACTAGTTGACCTGCGATGGAAGGATAAAGAGGCACTGAATGGAGAGTTTAACCTCATCCCAAGAATTCAAAGCTCCCTTGTGAGTGGCCCACCACCTAGCTGAAGATGATTTTAATGCAATATCAAGTACTAGAATTATTTTCTCTACCACAACCTTATCCTTCGTAGCAACAAGAAATTTGTCTAAATATGAAGTGCCATAATAAACAGGGTGTTCTTTAATCTTTGTCTCATTCCACCTAGTTTCTTTGATAGTTACACAACACCTTGAAAATTTTTCATACCTTCTTTGTTATCAATTATCAAAAGCTACCTCTTAATCTTCACTTGCAAAATGAATGCTCTGCCAACTTACTAAACCATTTGCAGTAGAGTTAATGTAGTCTGCTCATTTTCATGTAGTCAAAGAGTAGAGTTGATCCAGGACATCCTATTCCATATTCTCTTCTATTGGATCAATATATCGAGGACCTTGGTATGGGTCTAGAGGTTGGGTTACTTTCATGTCATCCGCTTCAATAGTCATGATTTCCTTCTTAAGATCTATGAAAACATAATTCTTGTAGGCCCAGTCAATGCCCAATAGATTTGGGTACGGGTCTTTTCCCCCCATTATTTCTATGACCTCGAAGTTTTTCATTGCTTTAACACCAGCCAAATCCACTTCAATGTTTTGCAGCCTCCCAACATGATAAATGCAATATTGATTTACCATCCACAAATGAATAGGTGAATAGATGAGCTTGGGCTTGTCCGTTGCTTCCCAAGTCTTCTTTGGAAGTATGTTGATGTCAGAGCCCAAATCTAACATAACATCCCTAATCTCATAGTCATCGATGTGGGTGTTTAGTCTAAATTCTCTTCCAGGTCTCCTCTTCCTCCTTTGTACGCTACTTGTATTCCTCTCCGGAAGATTAGAAATTTAGCAACAATCAACTCGTATGGACTCTCTTCAGCGCCTAAAGTCCCTTGATTGTGTTATGTAACTTCTTAGTGATTTTTTCATCATCGAAAATATTGAAAAAAAATTGCAGCCACATGTCAATATCCTTGTGTGATCTCCCTGGGGGGTCCTTCTGTGCAACAGGATTTTCCTCGACCGTTGATTGAAGCTCAAATATTGGTTCTCATGAGATTGTCAACATTGTAGGATTAGACATTTGTCTAAACATTTCCACTGCGTTCTTGAAGAACTCCTTCTACCTTACGGGATCGTACTTAGCATCCTTAGGTACCACCTTCTGGATCTTATTTTGATTATATTTTTCAACATTGACACTAGTCTTTGTTCCTCCTCTAGTAATAATGCTAATATTAGGGTCCTTTTATTCATGATAGGTTTGGGATCTAGATTTATCAAATTAACGCCTCTTTTCCTTGCACAATCTTCCCATTTCACAATCAAATCAGGACAATCCTCTGTGGCATGAGTGTTATTTTTGCAATGTGCACACCAAGGTCTTCTCGGAAGTGGACAATATCTTGCGAGATTCCGTTGTTCATTGCAATTGTAACAATAAACTGGTCCTCTTCCACAATTCCATCCACCTTTGAATCCTCCCCCACCTTTGCGACCTCCTCCAAACCCTTGAGGATCTTTGTTGACCCTAAATGAATATCGATCCAATCTATCTGCAAGAGAATCCAGAGTGTGACGTTGCTTGGTAGTATGAGTAGGAGTGCTGGCACAGGGGCAGACCCAAGGTTCAACACTTCAACAATGCACCAACAAATCCCTAACTACTGGCCCTTTCGGCAACACCTGCGAAGAAGATGAAGTCTCACCCGAGGTAGAGGCAGGGGTGGTTGCAAGAATCAGGTGTTTGCAACCTTAGCTGGGACACAGATCTGTGATTCTTACTCTTAGCAAGCACTTTAGCATAGATCATTCATCAGTATTTAACCCTCAGGGCACTTCATAGATGGAACAGAGCACCACAACATTCACTTAGATCTAGTTTAAGTTAGTACTTAGCAATAGAAAAATAGGTCTAGCACTCAGCACTTTCATATATGTCAAATCTATACCCACACATCTAAGAAGCACAATGCAAAGTGGATCTATCTAAGTATATCATAGCAAGGCACATAGCATAATCATATCAAGCACAACGCATGGAAAGAAACAAACAGATTAGGTCAAAGCACTGAGCACAACACACAGAGTTACCATGGTTCACCCCCACCCTGGGGCTACATCCACAAAGTCTTCTTCTTCTTTATTAGCTTAGGTCAATCGAGTTACAACACAAGGCTCAAATTTGTACTCCGCATAGGATAGGAGATTTGTGTGCACCTCGCCAGATCCTCCTTCCTCAAGTAGATCTAGAACAAATCCTTCTTACAATCCGTGCACTCAGCACTTACAACACTTGCACTCAGCTCTGCAAGTCAGTCACACAATATACACAAAGCCTTTACTAGCACTTAGTTTCTCTTCTATCTCTCTCTTACATTGCTTAGCTACTTATTTATACTTTACAAAATAGGCCTAAAACATGGGTAAACCCATGGGCCGACATCCCTTTCCCATTACATTAACCCAAAACCCTAAAAGGGACCCAAAAGTGGGCCGAGATCCCATGATCTATGCTTCACCTGGCGCTCCATCTTTGACAGGCTGTCGAAGTCCAAAAACGGTCAAATATGACCAAGTGTTCCTCAAAACTTGGTCAAGGGCCAGCAGGTCCCCAACACTCACATGTGACTCATCCCGAGTCACTCTGATCTAATCAACTCCACTTCGAATGTCTCGAGATTGGCCCGAGCTACTTCAACCTACTGCAGTGCGACAACCTCTTGCTCAGTGAACTCCTGGATCACTGCGTCGTTTAATGGTCCTTCCATGCATTGCTCTGCAGTGATGACAATGTGTTCAAGCTCAGTGTCCTGGCTCTCAACTTTAGTTAACAATTGGCATTCTTTCTCTTGGAGTGGTTGAAGTTGTTGAGAGACTTCCATCACTTTACTTTGCAGCATGTGTACCTATTGTTGGGTGGTGCATTGTTCTAGAAATCTCTTCATTCTTTCAACTAGGGTCAAGGCCTTCAGCTGCGCCTGTAGCATATCTGGATGTTGCTTTGCTTCTTGGAGTTGTGCCTCTAATGTCTGCAATTCTGGGTTCTTTGTGAGGTTCTCATAAGTCTGGGTGCTTCTAGCACTCAGCTGCTTACATTCCAAAGCCAAGGTTTTTAACCTGTCAACTGCGCTACGGGAAGTTGCCTCCCTTAGATATCTTACTTCTTGGGGAGTCTCGGGCATGGTATGAAGTTCCAGATCTGCAATGCATTGTTGAAGTTGTTGGATTACTTCTTCAGGTTGTGCCACCTGTTGTGGGACGCGTTCTTCAATTTTCACTTCAATGATCATCACAAAGCGAAGTGCTTTGTGAACTCGTTCCTGTACATCAAGTTGCTCTACTAGAAATTGGTCTTTGCTCTACTGTAACTGTGCTTTCTCCTCCTCCCACTTCGCTTGTAAGGTAAGTTGTTCCTGTTTTGCCTTCCTATGTTGTACTATAAGTGTGCTCTGTACTTGTGCCAAAGCCTAGGTGGCTTTCGCTGTTTCTTCTTGAGCTCGTCGAAGGCAAGCTTTGAATTTCTCGGTGATCTAGCATAATTGCGTGGGCTCATCGCATGTTTCTGTTTTTCCCATCGTCAACTGCGTAGTAGAAATGGCTCGACTGGACTGGAGTGCTTGCTGCACTTCTTGAAGTTCACCCATGAGTCAGTTGAATATCTCCTCCTGCTTCACTTCTTGCCTTTCTACAATCTCTAGTGAGGCATCATTCAGTGCAACGATCAAGAAGTCGAAGTCATCATGTGTGAGGGTAGTCTTAAACGTAGTCTAGGTCACCTTAGTTTTCTTTTGGGATGAGGGCTTTGGTGGGGTGACCTTCCTTTTCTTAGAGGGATCCTCCTCCTCTCTAGGTGGAGTAAGCTCGCCTTTGTTTTGATCAACCTCTATGCCACCTAGTTCTTCACCATCACCTCCCTGTGCAGGTGAGATCGAAGTAGTCTTCGTGGATGTCTTATGGATATATTGAACTTCATCATTCGACTTAGTCTTTCTCGGTCCAGGTGTATCTAGTATAGCTTTAGGGATTTCCACGTCAGGTATTTTTGTGGGGTCCACTGGAACAAGGAGGTTCACCGATGATTCCTTGGTAATATGCTCCAAGTCTTCTTCTGTCAACTTGTAGTACGAATGGAGTTGTTATTTATGCTCATCAACGCACGTTGTGATATAGGTGAAGTGGCGGTCCACACTGAATTTGATCAAAGGTATAAACCTATGAAGTGTGTTAGGTGTGAGGCGCGGTGTAGAATGGATTGCATTCTTCAATTGGTTGTAATAAGCGTGGAAGATGGCATTGGACTGCCACTGTTTGTTCATGTCGTTGGAGTACCACAACATATAGAACTTCGCAGCCAATGGTTTGAAGGGTTCGATCTCCATAAAAGTGGAACCTTCTGGTATCTTCTAAGCGATGAAAGTGATAAGTATGAGCAACCAACTAAAGTGGAACTCATACCCTTGGTCTTGCACTTCTCTGCAGTCAAGCTCTAGCTGATTTACAAGGTACTTTTCCCAGTTCATTTGTAGTCCCTCCGTGCACTTCCCTGCGAGGTCAACTACAAATCCAATCACCTATGTGGGTCTGTTCTTGCAGACTAACTTCCCTGCAATCATCTGGAAATCGAGTCGCATTGTTGCATTCTCGAGGGAGCCTACCTTGTAGCCTCGCTTTCCCTTCTCTACATCACCATATGTGTCTTTTACTCCCTGGGCAATAGCATGATCTACGGTCTTTCCAGGGTAAAACTCGTGAGGGTCAGGGCCCTGCATGCTCAACCCTGTGATCCGATTGATCATAATCGGATCCACAGTGATGTGGCGGTCCAACCATAAGTATCCTCTGTGGTAGCAGGACAACAACAATCTAACGCATGCATTCACTTCCTGATGCCTCCCGAAATGAGGAATCTTCATTTCATTGAGGAGGGTTGACTGCACAAGGTCATGGGTCCATTGTTGAGGGGCAATCTTTGGGTTCCTCCCTTTTGTGATAGTTAAGTACTTGTGTGGGGCTAGCATACTGTAAACCTTGTGATCTACAAGGTTAAAATCACTAAATTTCAGCACTGTGAGCTAATCCTGGTCAACACGAACTACATGCACCCCTTTCGGGAGGTACATAGTGACCAAAGCATAGTCGAAGTCTCTAGGTACAGTGTCTCGATTCACTGTGTTGCTTAGTGGTGGGATATACTTAGGCAAGATACTTGGAATCATCTTCACAATGGTGAAGTCATTTCCGAGCTTAGATCTTCTTTCCGAAGGTGGTCGGGATGGTCCTGCTTGAGCAGGGGAGGGGGAAGCTGGCAATGCTTTGGAGGACAATGCATGTACACCTGTAGACACTCCTCGCTTCGACATGACTCTCCCAGTCATTAATTCAATTAAAACTTATTCAAATATTTTCTCAATAGCGCTAAGCTCGTCCGACATACAAGCTTGGGTTAGCTAGCTCGGGTGTAAAAGGAATTCCGAGACTACAATGAATAGTATGGGAACAAGGAAATGATCTTAGGGTGAATTAATCTCAGATTTCGTGCTCAAATTCTCACTTAGCAAAACGTATTCTCGGTGTGTGACGCAATGAACTAAGTAGGGAAACTTAGCAATGGTTTGTTGGCAATGGTTATGATCCTTCTTTAACTCCTATTCGACCCATTATGGCACGTTTCAATGGTTGGATGACGAACCTTTATTGTTTTTCTGCCCATTCGGAGTGGAAGTCGAACAGATATATCGGCCCCAATGGCTATATTGCTTCGTCATGTCAAAGTACTCTATGTCGTTGTTCTAATATCTCGGCGAAGCTCCAATTCTGCAATTTTTCTTTCTACGAAGTATCCTCTAGAACCTCTTGTAACCTTACAGTATTAGCCCTTTTCTTTCTTAACTTTCTAGCCTTCTTCCTAGTGAGCTTCATCTTAGTAATGCTTTTACCATTCTGATGCTTATCTTTTGTGGTCTTAGTTACTTTTCTTTGTTGAAATTCTTTCCTAGGGTTCCTGGATAATACTTCTTCTGTATCGAAAATAGGTAACTCAACCTTCTGCGGATCCTCTAGTGTTCTCTTAGCCTCAACATTGGATTTGCTAGTATTAAATATCTACGATCAACTCTTCTGTTCTTCAATCAAGTGTGCGATCTTTCTGGTCTTAAAGTTTTTTAACTCTTACTTCTTATGTTCCAAAAATTCTTCTTCCTCTTTCCGTCTAGCTTGTTCTCTATCAATCCAAGGTTTTCCTATGAGCATGGTAAACGGGGCATTGTCTTCAAAAAATTCAATAATCTCAAAGTCTTCCTTTGTCGAAGTTCCATTGACAGTCATAGGTATCCGGGCGAGCCTTCTACATAGGTTTACTAGCTTTCCTCTGAATAAACTTTTCCCTCCTAAGGAAGCGATCATGGCAGGCTTTCCTATAGCTTCCCAAGTTCTTTCTGGCATAATGTTCACTTGTGTTTCTTCATCAAGAATATAGTCAATGTCAAAGTCCCCCATTCTTGCTTCGACTTGCTCCTTTTCTTTGAAGATATCTGGTAATCAGACATCTTTATGTTCCTTCAGGGTTTCTTTGATTCTGGTATTAATATTTTCTCTGATTTTTGTTGGGTTTCTTCCTTTTCTAGATCTGCCTTCTAGTCTTCTTGATTATGATTCAGCCTTTCCAACTTAGTGATCATTCTAGGGCAATCCAATACATCGTGGTCCAAATATTTTCAATAGAGAAAACTAGGTTTTCTCCTAGGGCATTCCTTAGCAAGATGTACTGGTCTTCTGCAACTGTAACAAAGAGTTAATCCTCTCTTTCTCTTCAATGATCCCCAACTCTTATTGTACTGCGCGCTAGGATCATAATGGTTAGCCTGCAAAAAATTCTTTCTAGGATCCTACATCCACTTGTTAGTCCAGACATTCTTTCTATGCATAGGTATAACATATCTATCATTATACATATCAGATCTATTCATATCAAACTTTCTTTCATCTATTAATGCCCTAGTTTTTAAGCTAGGACAAAATCTATCAAACATACCTAGATCCATGCTCTAGAAACAAAACAAATAAATTCACTTATCTTACTTCTACAGAGCACAAAGCTTCCAGATCTAAGGACCTTTGACTATTCTTACCTTTATTAGAGCACAGAGCTTACAAATATTACCTCTTTTCTGCAGATCTGACTTCTTTCTTTCAAAAATTTCCACTTTTACTTTTCTTAGAGCACAAAGCATTCAGGTCTCGCTTATTTTCTTCGGATCTGATCTTCCTTTCTTCAGATCTGACCTTATTCCTAGCACAAAGCTTCACAGGTCGAGTAAAAATCTGTGCACTAGGGCAACAGATCTACGCACAAAGATTTTTTTTGCACAAAGTTTCTTCTTCCTCAGTTCCCAACAATTACAATTTCAGGTCTCGACAACGGAACCATTTGTTGGCACAGGGGAAGACCCAGGGTTCAATGCTTCAACAATGTACCAACAAAACCCTAACTACCGGCCCTTTCGGAAACACTTGCAAAGAAGATGAAGTCTCACCCGAGGTAGAGGCAGGGGTGGTTGCAAGACTCAGATGTCTGCAACCTTAGTTGGGACACAGATCTATGATTCTTACTCTTAGCAAGCACTTTAGCATAGATCATTCATCAGTATTTAACCCTCAAGGCGCTTTGCAGATGGCACAGAGCACTGCATCATTCAATTAGATCTAGGTTAAGTTAGTACTTAGCAATAGCAAAATAGGTCTAGCACTTAGCACTTTCATATATTTCAAATCTATACCCACACGTCTAAGAAGCACAATGCAAAGTGGATCTATCTAAGTATATCATAGCAAGGCACATAGCATAATCATATCAAGCACAACACATGGAAAGAAACCAACACATTAGGTCGAATCACTGAGCACAACACACAGAGTTACCGTGGTTCACCCCCACCCTGGGGCTATGTCCACAAAGTCTTCTTCTTCTTTATTAGCTTAGGTCAATTGAGTTACATCATAGATCTCACACTTGTACTCCACATAGGACAGGAGATATGTGCACACATCGCCAGATCCTCCTTCCCCAAGTAGATCTAGCACAGAGCCTTCTTACAATCCGTGCACTTAGCACTTAGAACACTTGCACTCAGCTCTGCAAGTCGGTCACACAATATACACAAGACCTTTACTAGCACTTAGCTTCTCTTCTGTCTCTCTCTTACAGTGCTTAGCTACTTATTGCTAGAACTAGAACTCAACCTTTCAAAGTAGACTAGAACTCAACCAATTTGTTTCCGTCTAGCGTTACGTGAGACCTCCAGATGGCCTCACGAAGGAACCAATGTTGTTCAACATCCTCATCCCCTTTACCCCCAAAATTTTGGGTATTGAATAAGAGATATCGTGCATTGATGCGCCATCGATGAAATTGGAGATCCTATTAAAATGAACCCCAAAGGTCCTGGTTGTAATATAACTGAAACACTCGCCACATTTTTGTTGTTACTACTACTTGAAATCACTGGACTATAAGGGTTAGAAACAACAGAACCTACAGAAAGATTAATTATAGATATTACCAAATTTATAGATGGCATTGGGGGAGTAAGTGACTTAGGGATGGGTCCTTTACCTACAGAGTGAGGTTCTTTGATCTGAGCGGTCACTTTTCTTGCAAGATTTCATCTACCTCATGTTGCAATCCGACGTTTTCAATCATAGTGGGTTTCATCTCTCCCACAACTCCTTCTAAGGTCTCGACTAAGAATTATTCTTTAGTAGTGGCATAGATATTTACTTCTTCATCTGTCTCTCCTAAGATTCCCTTCTCTTATCTTCCTCCTATAGAATCTTCACCACTCTCACCAAATTTCTCCTTCAACCATCGACTGGACAACCTTCCACGTCTCTACAACTCTCGCAACTTCTCTAATTCTTTCCTTCGACTACCATCACAATCAATCTCCTTATGCAATTGATCAAATCTCTTTATTACCTTTCTCACCTGGCTTCACCACCTCTTTTCATTAGTTTCATCCCTCCTTAGAGCACATTCATTTCTTGTAGTTTTCTCTCGTCGGCCCCCCATATCCTGAAATTCTTCTTTATACCCTCCCGCGAACCACCTCCCCCTCGAGTGTAGGGGTTTATGCTTCCATATCAATTGAAGGAACTGAAATAATTCCTTCTTCCGCTAGAAAAATCTTGATCCAAAGAGGGATTTCCTACTACAGTATTCCTCTGGGTCCCTTGTAGAATACTGCTTCTACTTTTGAAAAATATTGGTGATTCTCCGTAGAAAATTCAATAATATATACTTCCAATGTAGTCTACACCTATAAATCCACATCACAAGAGATTTGATGATCCAAATAGTGAAGAGTTACTAAATGATCAGTTTTCCAGTTATATATTCTCTTAACTTGATCTTTATATTTTGATGCTTCTTGCAACGGGTCGAGCCACTAAAATACCTATTTAGGGAATTAGATCCAGAATATCTCATCCTAGTCACTCACAAGATCTAAATAAAATACAACACTCTTCACAACCCTCAATATTTTGTGTTGTAACTTAGCTTCTTGCTATATACACTCCTCACACCTCCTTTCCCACCAATTCTCAATATCAGACTTAAATATGTGATGAGGCATCCTCTAAAAAATCACTTTAAATTTAGGTCTCAGCAACAAAACCATGTTTTGGCACATGATGGAAACTATGGTTCTCGGAGGTTACCAACAAAGGTACCATTGTATTCTAGTAGTGTTGGAATATTATACCTTCCGCAAGGGAAGGAGGTCTCACCCAAAGAACAGTCAAGACTTAAGTGGTGAAGGGAGTCAAAGAGGATACACCATCGGGTTCAACACAACCATAAATGAATACATACATCAATACAAAACATGACATGCATAAACAATAATTAAATGTTAATTATACATGATAGAAGTAGTCGTGCAATAGAGAACTAGGGATTCATGTACATTTTAACAAAATTTTATAGCCCAAATGATATTCTTCTATATTATCATCATCCCAACATAGTTTACAGCAAATACATCTCTCATAAAATATCTTATGCAACCAACTCTATCCCCATATACCCATTACAGAGTCTTAGGCTCTATGCAAGCACAATGCCATTCAAAAACCCTTACAATAGCCTTGAAAGGAGGACTCAATAATAATCATAACACTGGAAACGACAGTAAAAACCATCATAAGAGTAACAGCAACAACAATAATGATGAACCCTTTCCCATTACATAACTCTAGATTTATATTGTTCCCTTGGTTTCTTCTTGGCTTCTTGATTTTGTTTTCTTTCCATCATTGAGTCTTAATCTCGTTGTCTTTTCCAGACTTTTCCTTGCATGCACTCAATCTCTTTGGATTTTACGCGACTCGTCTAGCTAGTACATGCTTCTTTTTCATTGTTGTTAGACTGTTAGTTATATTTTTGCTCGTCTAACTGTTTTATGCCACTTCTGATATTTCATTTCCATATTGTGCTTTTCCGCAAAACTTTGGTATTTATGCAAAAAATGGGATCCCTAAAAAACAGAGGGACCAACACTCCTTTATGCTTCAACTCACTCTTATGTACATGACACCATGGTCATGGTTTCAACTATTGTGGATGTTAAAGAATACCTTGACTCCTACGTATTTATAATCCACATGCCTATCCTTAAATCCAATGACATCAAGGCATCTCATAGCACTTAAATCCATATCATCAAATTTTGCACCCTCCCTACCTTTTTTTTCTTCTGTTTTGGTTGTTTTCTATTGTTTTGTTGAGATGTGTGTTTCTTTGCTTTGCAAATGTTCAAGTGGAGGATGAGAACAATTTAAACATCAATGGAGAGTGGAAGAGGAATGAAAAGGAAGAAAGGGAAGTGAAATACATTCACATAGAGCACAGGGTGGGGAAGTTCATGAGGAAATCCATGCACCTTGTTGATTGAAACCTTGAGGCCAGATCTGTTGCACATCATGATAGAGTGTCAACACTAATGAATCCCAAGCTTCCCCCACAAGAGCTAAAGAAACCTAATATTGCTAAAGTTAAAATTTCACAATTCCTTTGATTTATGTGTATAGCAAAAACTTTGGTGAATTTTGAGGGGTTTCATTACACGTGCCCTAGAAAGATTTTGCATGTTTTTTCTTCTAGGCTTGATAAATATGCAATGCCATGAATCTATGTCTCCAACAAGCTATGTTTCAATAAATATTTTATATATTTATGTTGTATATTGAGATTTCTGTGACAACAAAACATAACTCTGCATCTTTTTGAATACTCTGATTGTAAGTGGTTTTGTTGTTATATCGATATAATTTATGTATTTTAGTTATCAAATGTGTAGCCCCTTTCATCACAATTTATTATTTGTAACATGAATTTTACCATCATAGATCCATCTTAAACCTAGATCTATCAAGCACTGAGAGGGATCAAATTTCATAAGGTGTAATTTTTTTTAACATTTTATTTCAAGTCGAGTATTAATTCTTTCATATTAAATGTTAATAAAAAATTGCACACTAAGAAATTTGATCCCTCTAAGTGATTGATAGATCTGGGTTTAAGATGGATCTAAGCTAGTTTATTATTTTAGATGTTATCATGTATATATGTACCTTCGTAGTATTTTAAATTAATGATCTAACATCACCCTAACGTGACAACATCTCACCCATATTGGGTTGTAGAGCACCTTGCCACTCTCGGTGCAATGATGTTGGAGAAGTATTATATTCATATATTAACTAATCATTTTTATGTGATTATGTTAGTAACATAATCGTAAGGCATTAAAATAATAATAATAATAATAATAAATAATTAATTAAAAAATAATACTAAAAATTATGTCGACTTCATTAATTATATATATATATATATATATATATATATATATATATATATATATATATATATATATATATATATATATAAANTATATATATATATATATAACAACCAGCCTAGATCCATTTAACTCCGAATTTTATCAATCGTCGGAGAGTGATCAAATCTCTTGAGGTGCAAATCTTTTTTAGAGTGCAAAACTTGAGGTAAGGTTAAAGTGTGTGTGCTTCTTCTAGAGATTTAATTGTGTGTGATTTTTTGAAATGTCTGATGTTTCGAGTGGACACTCCACCCATCATCGGGGACAATTATATCATATAAAATTTGGGTGAGAGGAATAAATAGGGTGAAATATAGCCATTGGAGAGAGACGTTGAGAGAAATTAAAATTAATAGTTTTAAAAGAAGAAAGGAATAATAACGTTGAAAAACCCATTGAGGGAAATAATAAATAAATAATATATTTTAGAATAAAGGTAAAAATGTGATATGAATGATAAGGATTTATAAGGAATAATTAAAAGTTTTGAATATTATGAAAAGGATGAAGACTAGTTGTTGGAAAGAGTAGATTAAAAATAATATTAAAGGACACGGGATTAAGAAGAATAAGAAATTAGTGATCGAGGGAAAAAATCAATAAATAAATCAAATTAAAATTAAAAATGACATTAATAAGATTAAAAATTAATAATAATGTTAAGGATTTTGAAACATAAGAGGGAGAATTAATATGAGAAGGATATAAATTTATAAGAAAGTGGCATAGATAAAGGAAAGAGAAAAGGAATAGGTTAATGAGAGAGGAGAAAGAGTTTAAAAATAAAGAAAAACTTAGATAAGTAAAGGAGGGAGGATGATGAAGAAAGGAGTTAAAGAGAGATGTCAAAAGGGGGGGATCAAAGTGATGAGAATTAAAAAGTAGAGATAATTGTTGCAAGAGATGAGAGATAATAAAGAGAAAGGATTATTGAAGTAAGTGATGGATAGTAGGTTTCCAAGATTGGTTGAGTCTATAGTCATCTTCCCAATTAAAGTTGTTGGGATGTTTTTCGATTTCAAGAGCTTCACAAATTATACATGAGGAGTAATGGGGTGTTGGTGCAAGGATTTTTTCTTAGTCAAATCATATAATATGTTTGGAGGTGTGGGAGTGTTCTACGATTTATGATTTAGAGATGTGATTGTGGAGAGTGTTAGCTATGTGTTCTTTAATACGGGTTTTGATCGAACAACTTGTTTAGCCAATGTAGGATTTTCTGCAGAAGCAAAGAATTTGATATACTCCTTGGCTTAGCATAGGGTCAAATTTATCCTTGGCAGTTTTGAAAAGATGCTTAAGGGTTTTATGGGATTTAAAAAGGGTTTTGATGTTATTTTTAGCTAATTGTTTAGATATGTGATCAATGATGTCATGGATGTAGGGAAGGGAGATGAGAGCTATATCCAGGGTAGAAGAGAGGGATTTTTTGGTTTTGGAGTGAAGGGATAAATAAAAAGATTTGTTGATTTGTGAAGTGGAGTATCCATTGGATATAAGGGAATTAGTGAGGTGGGGTTTCTCTTTATCCAAAAGATGAGGGGCAGAGATTCAGATGGCTTGAGTGACCAAAGTTTTGAGAACGATATATTTTTGGGTTGGGTGGTGGTGAGACTGGGCATGAAGGTATTTGTCGATGTGTGTCTTTTTTTGGTACACCTGGTGGATGAGGAAGCCATTGGGTTGACGAGATATGAGGACATCCAAAAAAGGAATAGACCTATCATGTTGGATTTATATGGTAAATTGAATGTGGGGAGAAATTTTGTTAAGTTCACTGAAGAAGGAATTTAGCAAAGCAACGCCATGGGGCCATACGATGAAGGTACCTCCAACAAATTGATACCAACATTTGGTTTTAAGGTGCGAGCTATATAAGGATAAGGTTTCAAAGTGTTCCATAAAAATGTTGGCAACCACAAGGGATAAGGAGGATCCCATGGTTGTGTCTTCATTTTGTTCATAGCAAGTTCCTTTGTAGGAGAAGAAGGCAGAGGTGAGGCATAGTTTGATAATTTTGATGGTTTCAAGGTCAATGAGTTTAGAAATAAGTTTTATCACCGAAAAATCATCTGCAACATTACAAACAATGCTTGAAGAAAGACATCAACCCCAGCAACAATCAATACACCTACAACATCAAAATCCATAAAAAGGCATAAAACTATATACTTGGTTCATAAATCAAAGTGCACAAATTCACCAAAGGAAGCACGTGCACTGTGCGTAGAAATTGTGGGCTAACACAACCCTTGGTGTGCACTGTGCACAGAATGCGCAAGATGTGTGACTATCTACGAGAAAACCTATGCACTTCTCATGAAAAATGCATTTATGAATCTTGTCGGCCTCTCAACCACTTCCATTTTGACGTCCAACATGCTTTGACACTCAAAGTTGAGAGAGATATAGCTTGGATCTTGGTCAAGGTCTAGGAAGTGCCCTAAAAGGCCCCTTGTTCACATCATGAACCAGTTATATCTTGCCATGAATGGACACTATAAATATATTCCATGGGTTTGCTAAGAATATAAGAACTTCAAGGTATTGTTATGCTGCAAAAATTATTCCTGGAGAATCCTCTTTTCTCTTTGAATCCTTCAAGCACTATAGTAAGGGCCATTCCACTCACCTCTTGAGAGGATTGGCATTGTATTTCTTCACCATTATCACTTGCCACTGTATGAAGAGAAGATATCTCTATTAGGGAACTCAAGAGACCTCCCAAGGAGGAAGAGGGGATTCATAAGTCCCTGTCTTTCTCTACGGTTCTAGCCTATCAATACATTGATCCATTGGTATCTATATGATTGTCATTTTTTTGTTTTCATGGTTCTAGTTATTGCAAGATTCTATAACATTTATTTCCTTTTTTTTTATTTATTTCCTTTTTTAATGTGTATTTGGTTATCTAATCAACTCACAAACCTTTGTCTTGTTTAGTTGACTTAACTAGGCAAGTAAGTGTTGTGTTTTTTCTCATCCATATGGAAAAAGCAACATAACATATTGGCGACCATACTAGGGAAAGAAAACAATTTCCTCCCTATTTAAGTATTGAGAGCACTTCTTTCTAATTTTTTGGATATGTGGGTACCAAAACCGACCTAATCTAGCCTTCCAAAGTCATAGTTTAGAGCCAAAGAAAGAGAATTTCATTTTTAAATTTCTTTCTCGACGCGTGACAGGAAGTGCACAGATTTCAAGGCACACAGACGTGCATTTTGCACTTTGTGTGTATAAGAGACTTCATAAACCCACACATTATTCGCATTATGCATACCTGACAAAACTACATCCCACACACAAGTTTAGTTTTGGGCAAATTGTAAGGGTTTTATGAGTGGTTTGAGGGCCCCTGGCCTTCAAATTTTAATTTCCTGCACTTTGTAAAGCAACCACACTTCACTTAGAGTCCTTTGTTACAAGGAAGGTTAGCTAACATAATCACATAGGGGTAAAAAGAATCACAATTCTTCTCTTTTCTTTGTTGCCACGTGGATGGCTCATTTGGCATTTAAAACTTTGAGATAAATTTATCTTCTTTTTGAAACACAAATTAGCTAATTTGGGACTAGAAATCAATTTTAACCCTCAAGTATGTTCTTCCCCTGCACCCAAGTGTGATCTCAGGAATCAGAAAAGGTGGTTGAGAGGAAATTTCATCTCCCTTAAAAATCATTAGGAGAGGACAAAACCCCCCTAAGGTACTTCTTAGTTTTGAAAAATGATCTTAAAAGATTTGTAATGGCCCATACATGTCCACATGTTTACAATCTTATGATAGTTTCTAAAATCTTTCTTAGTTTAGACAACACTCTAGGAAAGTTTAAAACATCAAGTAAGGACCCATATGTCTGCATTGATAGTTCTCTAGGGATTTAAATATTCCGCAAGGTTGTACCAAAGAAACATAGTAATCTAGGTAAGAATATTTGTAAGGACCACAAGAACTACACATGTTGCAATCTTACATTCAATTTATTAAAATATTTTTCACACTTCTCACTTTCTTGCACACAAAGCCACTCATCACACATATTATTTCTATTAGAATAGTGGAGGTCAAAGTAAGTTTTCTTTTTTGGTACCCACAAAGTACTTCAAAGGAACTCTGAAAGAACCGACTACTTCTTTGTAAATTATCCACACCATTTAATTCAAACGAGGTTGGTCCATGACCCCAATCTCTCATCCCACTCCATCAAAAAAAATTCTAAGAATGCACTAAATTTTCCTCCACATGAGGTGCCTAAAATAATTTTTTAGTTTAGGTAGGATCTCGGGGGTAGGCATTAAAATAACCCCCCCTTATGAGGTTCTCACATTTTGAAACAATAGAATTTGAGAATATGAATTTTTCAAATCCTCCAAGTCAATTGTTCCTATACCATAAGGCAGGGAGATACCCATGAAGGGTCGAAGGCCGAGGTCCAGTTGTTCTGTGCATCCCTCCTTGAGTCACCCAACTCTTGTGAGGGTATCCAACTTGTGACTCATTTTTTAGGCCGAAAATCTAAATGTTTCACTTTGACTGAGGTACTTAGTGTCCAAACATAGGATATCTACCTAGGTGTTGATTGTGGGTTGCAATCACACCTTGGTCAGATTTTGTGTGGCTATTGTGAAATATCGCCAGCTCTTTCGGGATCTGCACACTCTACTCCTCATTATAACTGACCACTTCAACCTTTACTAGTTCATCTTCATGTGGATTCAAACCCCACTATCGAGTTCTATTGGAAGACCCAATGCTAAATTGATAGGAAGTACAATAGGTCTTTTAGGACATGAGCATTTGTTTTTGTTTTTCTCCCACGCGGACAAAATCCACTTATGCACATGCTTGTTTATTTTACAATTGATTTATGTATGATGTTCACTTTTTTACATGCAATTGTGAGTTATACTATTTTTTGAAGGTCAAAATATATTAAAATCTCTTGTTCATTTTGTTAGCGATCAAAAATGCACTGGCATTTTTGAAAGAACGATGCCTAATCTTGTAGGGATAATTTGAATAGCTTCCCGAGCTCCAAATGAAGATTTGAAAGCACCATTGGAAAGCTCAGGATTTGTAGATGTCAATTGACTATTTAAGCATGCAAAACGGACTCTCCATGACCAAGAAATTTGATTTTGAAAAAATTTGCGCTTTCACCAGCGCCAAAGGCAGAATTATAACCAGTTAGCTAGTGAAAGCTCTGCGTTTCACCAACTAAGGAGCAGATTTTTTAGTAAATTAACTGGTGAAAGCCTGTCATGGCCAGAATAGCCAAATTTTTGCCCAGATCAGGATTTTTTGGGTTTGAATGGTTTGAAATCTTCTTCAATAAGCTGGTTATGAATTATCAAATCAAAATCTAAAGGCCATTCTTGGAGATGAAAGTCAAAAGGGAATTTTTTGACTAGATTTGGTCATTTTCAAGGGAAAAATGATAGGGATCAAATGACACATCACCCAATTTGAATTTTATCTTTGGAGGACCAAATCAAATAGCCTTAGGAGGCTAAAACTGCACTTCATCACCAATCTACTATTTTTAGAGATCATTAAATAGGACCTTTCCTATTTTGTTTTGATTTTCCATTCTAGATCCATTTTTATAGGATCTCATCCTACACTTGTTGTATCTGTTTTGATTTGACTATTCTTAGTAAATCTGATCCATATTTCAAGGATCTAGATTTCATCTTGTAAGGCTATAAAGCCAAAGACATTTGGAGCACTAAGGGGTTGAATTTTGGATACTCTTTTGCTATTGTACTAAGACACTTATTTTTCAATACAGAAAGACAGTCTTCTTTTGTTGTTAATGACATATTTCTTCATCTATTCCATGTTCTGTAATTTATTTCAGTTTAGCTCAGCTATTAAGAACTGACATCTTCTTATTTAGCTTATAAACTTGAACTAAAGGAATTCTTGCTGGCTTGTATGATCCTACACACTGCTATACTTGATTATCTAGATCCGTTTTCTCCATATCTTTTGATATTACTTTATCTGGTCATTGATTCCTAAAAGCACTGTTTCATTCGATTGCGTTGTGAGTTGTCTTCCCATTAGCTACTCTCTATTATCCCATTTATCCATACTTTCATTATTCATGATTTATTAAGTTACCAAGCATCCTTAGTCTACAACCCTAAGGAGTTTCTTGGAGTGATAACAAATTGGCACCGTTGCTGGGGAGAGGAGATCGAAGCTCAGCTTCCTTGGGACACAACAAGATCCAACTTTGATGATAGACAAAGCTTGGACATCATTTGGTTGTAATTATCTATCTGGTGACTCCATGAAGGACATATTCAGTGGCGACTCCACAATAATCAAATGTCAAAAGCGTTTGTAGCTCTTTTGGCTTGGAGGTTTGCACCTCTTGACTTCTCAACAGTTCCTGGTTTCCCACATCCAGTTCCTTCTATAGATATTTGGGGAGATCACCTCCCAAGATTTGCAGAAAAGAAAGAAGATAATCCTTCAGATCATCTCATCAGATTTCATCAATGCATGATTCAGCTGGATGTATATCATGAGGATGTGCTCATGAAGATGTTTGTCTTCTCATTAGAAGGAGATGCTCGTGAATGGTATCGTTCTTTACCTCCTTCTAGCACATCTTCTTTAAAGGAGTTTCATAGAGTATTCCATCATCGATGTGAAAGATATTTTGCTCGGGAAATTCATCTTGAGGGTTGTTGTGAAGAATTTCATTCACATATTCAAAATGTCTATTCTTCTAGTTGTGAACATGAAATTCTTTCTATTGTTGTTGTTCAAGAGGAAGATCTTCAAGATAGAGTTGATGTGAATATTGATGATTGTGTGACCGAAGATTCTCTGGATTGTTCTTCTTATGTACCTACTACTCTAAACAAAAATGAAAAGGATTATAGGGTAGGGGAAGAAGAAGTTGAATTTTCAGCTGAAAGTCTCTTTAAAGAATGTTGTGAAAATTTTGAAAAGCATGTTCAGCAGGAAGCAGTTGATTCTTCTATTTGCAAAGATGAAAGTTATGTTGTTAAGGAAGATCTTCATAATACAAATGGTTATAATGAGAATTATATATCTGTAGATGCATCAGATCTTATCTCAGTTGCACATGTTGCCTTTGATTTGTATGAAGAATCAGTTCTAAAAGAGGATTGTTCTCAAATTTTCAAGGAGGTTTCTTACGACAGTTTTTTGCCTGTGACGGATGAGAAGGATTTGAAGATTGCTTGTCTTTATTTGCTAGACACAGAGGTTTTTTGTTCACCTATATTTGATAAGTATGCAGACAAAGAAGATCAGATTCCTACATCAGATTCTGCTGACTTGAAGAGAAACCCTCCTATTTATAACAGTTATGAATTTGATGTTGATGAAGAACAATACTGTGAAAAAAATAGCCATTTGGAAACTCCCTCAGCAGACATTGAAAAGTCACCTCCAAAAATCAGCAATTTTGCACGTACCATACTTCAACACAAATCTGCAGACGACATAAAACAGTTCATCATCAACAATGAAGTTAGTTTGCAGCTCTATTCAGATTTGCACACAGTTGAAGGTGGAAGCCATGATAATCCAGAAAATATGCAGACACTTTCTACTTTTCAGCTGAAACAACAACAAGAGGTATTTTCTTTCAATTTTATAGATCCGTTTGTGTACTATTTGAAATCTTCGAGCAACATAGATGTCAAATTGCTTTTTCCAAACAAAGGTTGGTTATGCTGCATTTTTGAATTATATATCAGTATTATGTGGTTTCCTACATTCATCTTCAGATCAGAAGTTTTACCAGTTATTCGGATACTCATATGGCTTCATTGGAAGCATGATTTTACCTAATTTTGAGGCAACAGTTGGTTAAAGTAGGGTAGTTCGAGAAATAAGCTCTTTCTCGAGCATTTCTTTCTTCTAATTTGCAGTAGAAATAGCAGTGAGCTTGTGTGAATAAAGACACGTTTGAAGGTGTACAGAGATCAGATTACAGCGAATTACATGCAAAGATCATGGTTGCAGAGATCATGGTTGCATAATTTTTCAGTTTAAAGACCGGATCTTAACACCTGAAATAAGCCCAGGCAATTACTTTTAAATTTTTCATTAACCATAACAAAATTTTCAAAAGACATGTAGAAATTTTTTAAATTATAAGTCTTAAACAATAAGGTTTTGAGTTCTTTTGAATGAATAAAACCTTTTTATTCATCAAAGAAATAAAAATTTGTTTTCACCGGCTAACGTTCCATTCTAAGTTGTGATAAGCTGGTGAAAGTGTTTACTTTCAATAGCTAATAGGAATCTTCACGAGCAAATAAGCTGGTGAAAGGGCTAAAACAGAGTTTTTATACAACAATCATGGCAAAGTTTAAAGACACTTGGCGTATCATCATCAAAGTAATTGGTGGGAGCAGAAAATGGATCAGATCTTCACCATGTTTGGCTGAGTCATCATTGCAAGGAAGAGAATGTACATGCAACTGTCTAATGAGAAAAAAATGGCAAATTAATTTCAGTTTTTGGAGGACTCTGCAATTGTTATTAGGAACCTATGTAATCACAGTGAAGATATTTGTGCATGTGTTGAAAGTGCAGATGTTGTATCTGCACCGATATGGAGAAAGTGACAATATGGTTACGGTGCTATTGTCCTCTCTGTATGATAATGTGATTGAATCTGAGCAGGTTAACAAAGGTCTTAGCAAATTGCTCGAATCAGCAGACGATTTGGCCTTGGTGCAGTAGATGTTTTAGCATTATTTGTTGCTCATGCAGTAGTTGATGACATACTTCCTCTGGCCTTTCTGACCAAAACATTGAAATCTCTACCAGAGGATTTGAAGGGAGTTGAAGTAATTCAGAAGGCTGAGAAAAGCTATTTATCAGCTCCTTTTCATGCATAAATTATTGAACGTCGATGGGGTGGTAGCACCCACGTCACAGTAGAGGAAGTAAAAAAGAAGATAAGTGACTTACTAAATGAGTATGTTCAAAGTGGGGACAAGGCAGAAGCTTGCCGGTGTATAAGAGATCTGAAGGTCTGTTTCTTTCATCATGAAGTTGTGAGGAGTTTGGAAGATATTGGCAATGGACAGGCATGACCGAGAAAGTAGAATACATCTCCTCCTCAGATCAGTGAAACCAACTTCAGTTCATTATTCCAGATAATGGGCATGTCGTCCAGCTTGGAAATAATGGGTTGATATCCCATCAGATCAAATAGCCTGAAAATACCTCATACAGGCATGCAATTACAGCTCCAAATCTGTCCAAGTGGAAGAAGATGGTTGAAACTCTAGTTTGGAGAGAAAACTCATCATATAGGTTGTATTCATATGATATTCATGTTACTGTACGCTGAGCAAAAGAACTGTTACAAGCCTCCTTCTGTTGGGTCGTACAATTTACTGAATGGGCACATTGGTTACTCTCCTTGCACACAGATATTAGAACTTGGCCACACTTGTTGATGGTCTTTGTGATTTGTTGCTGAAGCATTTATGATTTTCTCTATTTGCCTTCAAATCAAATAAGAAAATATAGATAGGCATGTTTCTTAAGGCTTTGTGGTCATAGGAAGAAGCTAATAATTGATATCTAGGTACAAGCGTGTTGCAGGAATTCAGGATTCTGAAGGTGATAGTGCCAATCAACCATCATCGGGCTCTGGAGTAATTACAAATCGACTCCTGGTTGCAGCATCACAAGCAGGAAATCTAATTGGAAAGCAAGGCTCAATAATAAAATCGATTCAAGAAACATCTGTTGCCACCGTGCGGGTGCTACCAGCAGATGAATTGTCACATTGTGCTTTGCCTGAAGATCGAATTGTAGAAATCCAGGGTGAAGCACCCAAGGTTCAGAAATCACTAGAGATGGTGCTAGTCACCCTCACAAATTTTTGGTTGATCGTAGCATTCTTCCATTGTTTGAACATAATCAACAACATTCAGCAAGTGATGCACAAGATTTGGCACCAACATGGGGAAAGACAGCAGTGCCACCTCTTTCGAGTACATCCCAGGCCAGACTGGGCACAGGCTTGACTTCAAAATTCAAGCATGATTCATTCTATCCTCCTCGGGATACTCAGATTGAATCACAGTCTCATCATCGTGGCTTATCTATTTATGGCAAAGATCCGGGACCTGTGGGATTGAGATATTCTTTACATGCACCTCCAGCTGCACCAGTCATCACTCAGGTGATACAAAAGATGCAGATACCCCTCTCATATGCAGATGATGTAATTGGAGTTGAAGGAACAAATATTGGGTACATGCGTCGTGCTAGTGGAGCTACAATCACTATTCAGGAAACTAGAGGTGTTCCTAGTGAGATCACTGTAGAAATTAAGGGAACTAATACCCAAGTTCAAACAACACAACATCTTATTCAGAATTTAATGGCTGGAGGTCATAAGAAAATTACACACAATGTTGATGTTGGTTATGGTTCTTATGCCCAAAATTGAAATTCTTTTTATCCTTCATCCACTGTGAGCAGTCACCCCGTTGGTGGATATGGATCCTCCTATGGTACAGGATATGGTTATTGAAATTTATGGATGTATATTTTCATAATAGTATGTTTTGGCCGACTCCTGTTTCTATTGCGATTGACATGGTTTAGTTTTTTTAAATGCTTAGGAGCAAACTCTGATCTTTTGTAGAGTATTGATGTTGCTTTTAAGATGTGTCAAAGCAGTCATAGGAAGAGAAGAGCCATTTCTCTTCTACCATAGCAAGAGCAACCCTCTTCATCTAAAAAGAAGAGATCTAAGAGAAAGTTGGCATTTGACAAGGCAGAAGATGAACCTATAGAGGGTAATCTTCTTAATTTACCTTACTCTGACTCAGATCCAGAAATAGAGCAGCTAAATGAACCTAGTACACAACAACAACATACAGAGAGTGAACAATATCTTGATCTCCCTACTCCTACCCCTCCAGAGGAGAAAGAACCTCCAAAGATAGCACAATCATCTATTGAACCTACTGTATCTAATGCCAACAAGATAAATCAACTGTTGAAAGAGTTGTACAACTTGAAACATTCAAAGAAACAAGTCAAGTTACATAATGCACAACTCTTGGACAGGAACGTTGAGCTTTATGACAAGAGCCAAGAAGTCGAGCAAAGACATGAGAAGAAAATTGAAAGAAACAAGCTACTAATGAAAGAGAATGCATCTTTGTATAAAAAATGCAGACTTCTCAGATTGCAGTTGAAGGAAAAAGTAGTCCCAACAGCTAGACCACTTGGATTAGAGGCCCTTGCTCAAATTGTCACTTCTATGGAAGGAGAGTTGCAAGATGAAACCCATTAGGAGGAGATTACAAGTAAACAGAGATAGGAGCTTCATCTAGCAAGCCCTGAGGTCTTTGTACTCATACAGGTAATCAAGATTCATCAAATTTTGATTTTTGGGTAAGTTTCTATTTTCGGTGGTTTAGGCAAGCCTGTGTGTGCTCATTAACCACCGAAACAGAGTAGAAACAAAATTTTAAGGGATCTTGTAAATAGACAAATACATAAATGCGGGTTATAAACATTGTTGGGAATGAAAAGGCTAAATGACTCCATCAAATCAAAATCTGAAGGCCATTCTTGGAGATGAAAGTCAAAAGGGAATTTTTTGACTAGATTTGGTCATTTTCAAGGGAAAAATGATAGGGATCAAATGACACATCACCCAATTCAAATTTTATCTTTGGAGGACCAAATCAAACAGCCTTGGGAGGCTAAAACTACACTTAATCACCAATCTACTATTTTTAGAGATCATTAAATAGGACCTTTCCTATTTTGTTTTGATTTTACATTCTAGATCCATTTTTATAGGATCTCATCCTACACTTGTTGTATCTGTTTTTATTTGACTATTCTTAGTAAATCTGATCCATCTTTCAAGGATCTATATTTCATCTTGTAAGGCTATAAAGCCAAATACATTTGGAGCACTAAGGGGTTGAATTTTGGATACTCTTTTGCTATTGTACTAAGACACTTATTTTTCAATACAAAAAGACAATCTTCTTTTGTTGTTAATGACAAATTTCTTCATCTATTCCATGTTTTGTACTTTATTTCAGTTTAGCTCAGCTATTAAGAACTGTCATCTTCTTATTTAGCTCATAAAATTGAACTAAAGGAATTATTGTTGGCTTGTATGATCCTACACACTGTTGTACTTGATTATCTAGATCAGTTTTCTCCATATCTTTTGATATTACTCTGTCTGGTCATTGATTCCTAAAAGCACTATTTCATTCGATTGCATTGTGAGTTGTCTTCCCATTAGCTACTCTCTATTATTCCATTGATCCACACTTTCATTATTCATGATTTATTAAGTTACCAAGCATCCTTAGTCTACAACCCTAAGGAGTTTCCTGGAGTGATAACACATTTATTTCTCTCTTATCACAATTGGCACACATTCACTTTTCTAGTTGGAACCATAGGGGAAACACAGACTCCTTGTTGTTCTAGATGCTTGCAAAATCTTCTTCCTATTCTAAGAGGAGTCCCTAGTCTCTCCAACTCTCCATCTCAACCATCTCACACCCTAGTGAGTGCTACTATCTTGGGATATGATTTAATTGGTTCCACTTTTCTTGGGTCAAATACCTAAGGAAATCCATCTATTGGTTCTCCTTCACAAGGAGGCGGGGGACAAACTTCTTCTCAAGGGAGAAGTACAAACCCACCCAATCCCTCTCAAGGGACAGGTCCATTACCTACACAGACAATGGATGGAACTAATCCTCCACCAAATCCCCCTTTTCCATACTTGGCATCCCTCAACATTCCTGATTTAACCAAACTCACGAATGACCGCATTTTACATGATGCCACTTGGCCCAATATGCCTACCAAACTGCCTTCAAACATTCTGAAGTTTGAAGGAAAACTAGGGGAAGACCCTGCCAACCATGTTATGACCTTCCACTTATGGTGCTCTTCAAACAACACCATGGATGATTCCATCCGCTTGAGGTTATTTCAAAGAAATTTCACTGGTTCATCAGCCAAATGGTATGTGGACGAAAAATCAGGGTCCCATGTGGCCTTTGAATCATTGGCCAAAGCCTTTTTTTCCTTTTTCCAATTACCAGTTCACCATGACACTGGATTAGAAATTCTCTCCAAGTTCAAACAAACCTTTGTTATCCATATCATCAACCACATCCATGAGTGGTGTCGACGACATAGTTTGTGTAAAGAAGAAACCACCAAAGAACAATGTCTCGATTGGTTTCTTAAATCGCTTGTCCTTGTGATTTCCAAGGATGTAGCATCCACTTTTCCTCAATCAAAAGAGGAAGCCATCAGCAAGGCCCAACAATTAGACCTCATATATTCCCAATCAGGTTACTTATACACAGTATTACTTGATGCACCCAGACCCCTACCATTTGGCAAGGACAAACCTGAGGTTTCTCACGCGGAAGATGGGTTGATTGGATCTATGACACATTTCAACCTTTATGGCCACCCATCACCCACTTATGGTGAAAATCAGTATCCTCAACCATATGGAGGGACATATTATTACCCCCCCCCCCAACTCACCAACAGTCTTATCCTAATGTTCCCCCTCAGTCGTTGGGGGGACCCCCATCGATACCCTAGATGCATCTGGTCTGTCAATCAAGTACGGGTCCACCCCCAAACCCCATATATAACCCCAACAACAATGGAAGTACTTCAACTTCCTATACGCCATATGGATTGTCTCCACAAAATAATCTATATTTTCCATTTCCTGGTCCTCCCTAGCCAGTTGCTCCTCCACCATGACAACCACATGCCGACGTTAATTTTGTTGAGCCCTCTCCCATTCAACGGGTTAATATTTTGCACAATTGAATATGGAAAAGCTGACCCATCAGCTGAATAATGCCAAAAATAAAGGAAAAAATTGAAACAATAACAACTCGGGACCAGGAGGAAATAACCCCCAACAAAATTGTCCTGCTAGGGGCAACCATAATCAAGGCAACCAAAACCCCCAAGGGGGAAACAATAACACTCAACCACCACAAGGGAGGAACAAAATCTCAAAACTAACTTCCCTTGTGGTCTATGTAGTGAGTATGGACATTATACTCACCAATTCCCCCAAATTGTCCATTACAAATGGATGAAAGAATCCATCAACACATAACGCCCTCTGGCACCACCTGCCCCCCAATAGGCCCCAAAACATTATTTTCAACCACCACCTCCGACTATTTTGCAAAACCCCATTCCACACCAAGGAGTGATTAATACCCAACAAGAGATAAAAATTTCCCCACCAGAAATGGGGCAATATCAAAACCCAGGTCCCAATCAACCTGAAAATCCAGTTGATCGCAATATCCTCCATACCAATGAAGAATAAATTCTTATGCAAACACATGGTCATCAATACGACATGCCTCGTGACTCTACCCCAACCACCTCAGAAACAAATCTAGCTACAGGAAGTCAACCATTGATGATCCCATGCCCTAACACTGAACCAAACCCCCATATACCCTGCATGCCTTTACAACAGAATGTGCATAACTCTCATGCTAGGGAAGCCCATAATTACAATCTGGTCGATGACTTAGCACACTCTCCTACAACCATGTTTGTATTAGAGGTCCTCCAAACCTTTCCATCTTAGCACAAATCCTTGCTTGTCCTGGTATTCAACTAATCACCTTTGATTTAAATAGCGGAGAACCATGCCTCCCCGCTCTGGTAGAATTTCAAATACCAATAAAAATATGGAACATCATAGTTCATTGGTGCATCATCGATGAAGGTGCATCCACATGCATCATGTCCAAAGTATTATGCGAGAAACTTGACTCACCTAAGTTAGTACCATCCTCCATTATCCTGAGAGATTATGATGGTCGATCATCATCCCCTGAAGGGCTCTTCTAAAATGTCCCCGTAGAACTTGGGGGGGAAACCATCCTCATCAACATTGAAGTTATTGACACCCCACTTGACTACAATATCTTGTTTAGATGTATCTAAATGTATGCTATGAAGGAGGTAGCGTATTCTATGTTTCGTATGATGATATTCCCCTATAATGGGAACATTGTCACCATCGACCAACTTACACATTACGAGCCTAATCATTCTACCAACATTGATAACATCCTCCCTCTTGTTCATGCTGGCTTGGATGATTTTCCAGTCATCGACATTGGCCATGGAATATTAAAAGACCCATCCTTGTTAGGAACTTATCATGGAGCACCACCTCTCCTAAACCATTCTATTTCAGAACAAATGTGTGTAGTTTCCTCTACTGGAACAGATATCATAGACAATGCTCCTCTCATTGAGGCCCCTCCCCAAATCAAATTTCCACCAGTCATAGAACCACTACCTCAAGAATTCCCTAAAAAAACCACTGCACCAGTTGTCTCAGATCCCCCCCCCTCCAAGAGAAAATATCAGTTTGGGAAATAGTCCCCCAAGCCATTACCCAAAACCCCTTTATCTACCTCCCACCTAGCGTCCAATCATTCTAGGTTGCTGCTACCCTCACTTTCCTAACATGGCTATATCCATCCATGTATGGTATGTTCATCCACCCTCCACAGTTCCTACACCATCTCTCCCTCCTCAGACAGAGGGGTTATCGATGCAGATCATAGTACCGACTCCTACCACACCACCTCCACCCACAATTGGAGGAAACACTGCCACTATTAGGGGCAAACAGAGGAAGAATGAACCCATAGCTCCACTCCCTCCTAGAGCTCAACCACGTTGTGTACTATGTGAAAGAGAAGGACACCCCACTAATAGATATCCTACTCTTCCTGAGTTATGCAACCTTATCCAAATCCCAAAAGAAACATCATTGCTTTCCACTCCACCAAGTACAACCACTACTACTACAAAGTTTTCAACCACATGCAATAAAGGGTTACAAACCAATTTCACTTGTGCCATATGCTCAAAATATGGCCATTACACTCATCATTTTCCATCTCTACCTCAATTCCACCAAACATTAGCCGTAGTACACCACACATCTCTGCTCGAGCATCCTCAGACACTCCCCAATGATGCTCACATTAATAACATTTGTTATATTTCTTCGTTAATCCCCAATCACATGAGATATCATACACAATGTCTTGACATTTGGTTTATGTCAAGCGAGCCATCACACCCTGTACATGATATCCCTTCTACGTCCTCAACACTTGAGGCCAATGTCACTTCTCCATTGATGGTTACCCCTACCACCTCCCAATATATTCTGTATTCTCGCATTTTCAATTGCGATGAAGATATCTTGGAGGAACTGACTACCATGATTTCCCTTGGAATTTGCTCCATCATCAAGCACTTTTTCTCTCACAAGAGGTCTTTCAACCTCCTGATCAAGCCTCCCTGTGTGCGATCAAAACCAAGGATTCCATTAAACCAACATGGCCAACATTTCCCCCATAGTCAAAATCGATATTTCCATTAAACCAGGCATCATAGAAGAGATCACCATCAACGCCACATGCTCCCCTGAAGAAATTATTGCTTACAATCTCTCTTTCAGAAATACTGAGATATTTTTCCCTAGTCATATATGAAGATGCCTAGCCTCGATCCTTCTATAGTCCAACATCGTATCGACACGTGGTCGGATATCACCCAGTTTGTCAAAAGAAGCACCCCCTCCACCCGTCCAAAGTTGCAGCTATCAAAGCCGAAATTGACAAATTACGTGTTGTTGGGTTCATTTACCCCATTTTGTACACTTCTTAGGTCTCCAACCCCATCCCCAATAACAAAAAACAGGAAACTATCTGTGTCTACACATACTTTTGTGACCTCAACAACGCTTGTCCCAAAGACAACTTCCCAACCCCCTTCATCGACCAAATAATCGATGATTGTACCAGCCACGAGGCGTTGTCCTCCATGGATGGGTTCTCTGGATACAATCAAATTCAAATCCACCCAACATATCAATACAAAACCTCTTTTACAACCCCTTGGGGTACCTTTGATTATTGTTTCATGCCCTTTGGACTCCAAAATGTTGGTGTTTCTTTCCAACAAGCCATGACCTATGTCTTTCATGATCTTGCTCACATCATTCTTGCTTACTTGGACGAAATCATTGCTCTATCCAAAAAGCGAACCCAACATTTAGACGACTTACGCATCGTTTTTCAATGATGTCGCCAATATAATATTTTCTTGAACCCCCTTAAGTGTGTCTTCTACATTACTGCTAGGCACCTCCTTGGGTTCATTGTCTCCCAGCACACCATCATTGTGGACCCCCTTAAGGTCCAAGAAATCACAAAAATTCCACCACCTAGCACTTTACGCCAACTACAGAGCCTATAACATAAAGCCAACTTTTTACGTCTCTTTGTTCCAGATTACGCCACTTGCGCACATGGTTTTCTCCGCTTACTGATCCATGATATCCCATTTCGATGGGACAAACATGCTCAAAAAACTTTTGATGATTTAAAAGTTGCCCTATCCAATGCCCCCTTGATTAGTCCCCTAGACTATGATCGCGATTATATCCTCTACTTGTCATCCTTTGTTGTTTCAATCGTAGGAGTCCTCATCCAATTAGGGGATGGTGGGCATGGACATGTGGTTTACTACATTAGTAAAAACCTTTCAGGACCACCCTTAAGTATAATCATGATGAAAAATGCGTGTTAGAAGTTGTCTTTTCAGTCCAAAAACTGTGGCATTACATTATGCTTTGAACTACCAAAGTTGTAACAGATTCCAACCCCATGCAGTACTTGCTCAATCAACGATAGATCAATGACAAATTTTCCCGATGGATCGTTATCCTTCAAGAATATGATTTAGAGTTCTCTACTCCCAAAATAAAGAAAGACCTTGTCCTCCCCAAAATCTTTAGGTATCTCCCCTCTGATGCCAAAGCTTCCCCTATCAATGAGGATTTCCCCGATGAACACCTCTTCTTCATCCCCTAAGACAATCCCTAGCATGACAACCTATTGAAATTACTAAGACAACTAAGAGGGGGGGTGAATCAGTTGTTACTGTGCTTAAACAATATTATGTCTATTATTACAATTTTTCAATCTTCTCCAAGTGGCCATCAAGATTATACAAGATATGAACAACAAAAATAGTAAACATCAATCACACATATGATATACAAAGAGACATATTTTCATGAGGAAACCCATAAAGGGAGAAAACCTCTTCTTCTTCGAATGATAGGCAGTCTTTTATGTTTTGTACGTCATCTATCTTTGAGCACCAACTCAAAATGAGGCTACCACCTCTGTTTTACAAGATGCAACTTGCTGAGAGAACCAACTCTTTGGTTTCTCTAGCACCCACTAGAAGGAATCACCAACTCCCTAAGTGTTCCAGCACCAACTGGATGGAAGCACCTACTTCCACTTATATAGGCACCGACTTGCATATAGAAAACTCTGTGTTTTCCTTAGCACCACCCTGCCACCCTATTTTCTAGCCACAACTAGATGAAAGCTACAACGTCTAGTATTCAAGCACCAACTTGAATAACAAAGGACTAAAGTCCTCCCTAGCACCTCCCTACCTCCCTGATTATAAATAAATGATTGAATAACCAACAATACAGATATATCAATTCTTACCACTTCTTCTCTATTCTGCAATTCTTCTCTACTTCACTATTATTTTGTTCTGTTCATACTTGGCTTGACTTGTTGTCTCTTTCTATCTGTTCTTTCGCTATTCCTCTCATTCTCTTTGGTATGTGTACATTATTCTCTCTTCACCTTTTATGTTCTATTCAGGTTATGTTTCTCATCTCTGAGTTTGATCTCACACTGTGCATACTGTGATTTTCCTTTCTCCCAGTTCAACTCATTTTTCCAGTGAGAACAACCAACCTAACTCAGTCATGGCATATTTTTTTTATACAATCCTTCCATTTAGTTACACTTTGAATCTCCAAAAGAAACGCACAAGAAACCAAATCGCCAAACAAAACAACTATGATTCAGTTCCGCTAACTGAATTGTAACTGATCAATAGTTCGTGAAGTGCAACAGTCACCCTTCACTCAAAATGTCGATTAATCAACACCATTTGATTAAATCCACATATACTTTCTGACCTTTCAAATATGTTCCTCGCCAACTTTACCTACTCGAAATAGAACCAGGCGTGTTTCTCCCCACATGCCCACTCGTTGTGACCACATGCCAAACAAAATTTGTTTCGTGATTTCGCATTTTGGGTGATCGAATGTGAGTCACCTCGATTTTGCCAACTCATGAAACTCTAAAGTGGATCCTAGCAACATGAACTCCTTCCCTTCTCTTCTACTAATGTGACCACTGGCTGTGACCACAACCCTATTAAAAAAAAATCATTTTGCGATTTTGCATCTCCGATGTGGAGTCTAGCGATGTGTTAGCTCCTCCCTTAATCCAACGACAATGTGACCTTATCTATGACCATGGGCCAAACATTTGAGCGTTTTGTGACTCGCGATGTTGGAGGTTAGAGCACCTCCCTTCTTCTTATTTCCAAACTCTCGACTTCAATCACCTCAGAACAACAGTCTGAGATTTCTCGTGACTCAATGGTCGTGATTACCTTTTGCATTTCCAGATTTCATGAGTTCCTGTCTAACATGGTCCTTGCTGATGTGGTTTGTAGTTTTCCTTGCTGACGGGGATCTCCTCTCGTGGCACATTTTCTTCTCCTAGATCTGGCAGCCCAAATTAGTCCTCGATCCAACAGTCAATATCTCCTCTTCGCGAACTCGGAATTCATATTAGATCAACGGTCCATAACCCTCTGTGAACTAATGGTCCAGGTCTTATCGCGATTTTACGTTTCATATGTTTGAACATGAGCCAACCCTAACTCTTCTAACTCCTGATATCTAAAATACTCTAGATCAACGGTCCATAGCCCTCTGTGATCTAACAGTCCAGATCTTATCATGATTTCATGTTTCGCAACTTCAAAGGTTAGAGCACCTCCTTCCTTTGACTCTTCTGTCAGTGAAATGTTGATGTCTTGCCACGTGTCCTCTAGATCCAACGACCCAGATCATTTTGCAACTGTGCATATTGCGAGTTGGAGGATGGCTCTTGGCCATTATCCTCTTCGTAGTTATACTGGATCCAAAGGTTTCTAGTCCTTCGCACTCTAATCCAACGGCTGAGGTCTAATATCCTCTTCTATGCTCTTTTGAGTGTCATTGTTGTTCTCCTCATTGTTGTTATTGCCATCAATCTTATGAGTGTCATCATTGTTTTTCTTTCCATCAATGACAAGAACATTCTTTTATTGAAAGATATGCCAACAATATCCCCCTTTGGCATTGATGGAAACTCTGAAAGGTTGCACCTGCACTGATTTGCTATAGCATCTAGACAACTAACCACAAATTTTACAACTAACCACAACTTTTCTCCCCCTTTGATATCAATGTCAAAGAAAATATGCTCCCCCTGAGATGTTACAATACTTACCAAAAATACAATAGATATTCAATAAGTACTCCCCTTGACAAGGTGAATAGATTAGATGAAAGAAGATATGACCCCCAACTTCTGATGAATATATTCAAATTGTGTCACTGTTAATGGTTTAGTAAAGATATCAGTTATTTGTTCTGTGGAAGGAATATAATTCAACTGAACAACTCTGTTTGTAACTTGTTCTCTGAGAAAATGGTATTTTATTGGTATATGCTTAGTCTTTGAATTAAGTACATGATTCTTGGAGACATTAATGACACTGGTGTTATCACAGTGAAGTGGGATGGTATCAGTATAAGTTACCTTCAAATCTACAAGAGTTTGTATCATCCGTAAAATCCGAGTGCAGCAAGTAGAAGCAACAATGTACTCTTCCTCTGTAGTTTATAAGGAAATAGATCCTTGCTTCTTACTAAGCCATGCTACTAATGAGTCACCCAGGAAGAATGCACCTCCACTGGTGCTCTTTATCTCATCCACACAATTTTCCCAATCAACATCTGAATAAGCAGTTAACTGAAAATTCTGATTTCTAGGATACCACAGACCATAAGTCATTGTGCCCTTCAAATATTTGAATATCCTCTTGACAGATGCTAAATGAATTTGTTTAGGAGCGGGATGATAACGAACTACCATTCCAACATCTTCCATTATATCAGGACGAGATGTCGTGATGTACAAAAGAATGCCTATCATTGATCGATATGTTCTTTGATCAACATCAGGTGAAATATCATCTTTACTGAGCTTGCAACCAACCACCATAGGTGTACTAACATGAGAGGAATCTTCCATCTGGAACTTTTTCAACATCTCTTTCAAATATTTTTCTTGAGAGATAAATATTCCTGCAGAACTCTGATTTACTTGTAAACCAAGAAAATATGACAGTTCTCCTATCATGGACGTATCAAACTCTGTTTTCATAGAATTATCAAACCACTGAACAGAAGAGTCATTAGTATAGCCAAAAATAATGTCATCTACATAAACCAAAACAACTAATAGACCATCACCTTCAGACTTAATATATAGATTGTTGTCAACAGTATCTTTCTTGAACCCTTTGTCTTGTAAAAATTTATCCAATCTATAACACCAAGCTTGTGGCGCTTGTTTCAGTCCTTATAAAACCTTCTTAATCTTGTAGACATAGTCATAATTATCTGTCAGTGAAAATCCTTCAGGTTTCTCCATGTATACTTCTTCTTCTAAATATCCATTGAGAAATGTTGACTTAACATTCATCTTATATACTTTAAAGTTCTTATGACATGAATATGCAAGAAACATCTTGATGGCTTCCAATCTTTCCATTGGTGCAAAGGTTTCATCAAAATCATGTCCTTCAACGTGTGCATACCCTTTATAGACCAATCTGGATTTATTCCTAACAATTTGTCCTTTTTCATTCATTTTATTCTTGAATGCCCATTTGGAGCCTATTACACTCTTATCTTCAGGTCTAGGAACAAGCTCCCAAGTGTTGTTCTTTTCAATCTTATCAAGCTCTTCATTCATAGCTCTAATCCAATCATCATGCTTGTTTTCTTCATCAAAACTTTTAGGTTCAATCATAGATAGGAAAGCAATCTAAGATTGTTCTAATTCTTTAATCAATTTCCTTCTTGTCTGAACTCCTTTATTCATATCTCCAATTATCTAATTTTCAGGATGATTCTTTCTAACAATTTTGAGAGGTAGTTTTGTTTATGTCTTATTATTTGAGTCTGCCTGAGTATTTGTATCTTCCTCTCAATCAGAGTCTTCTCTTTCTAATTCTTGGACCTGTTCATCTTCAACTTCAACTATATCTTATGCGGTTGATTCAACACTGCTTACATCTCGTACCAGTATTTCTTTATCAACTTTTATGTCAATACAATCAACCATTTTATGCAACCTCTTATTATAGCATATGTATCCTTTATTATTTGTATCATACCCTAAGAATATACCTTCATCAACCTTGACATCATATTTACCGATATTTTCATCATTATTCTTGATAAAACACTTACTCCCAAAGACTTTAAAATGTTTGATTGAAGTAGATCTTCCAAACCATAGTTCATAAGGAGTCTTGTCACTTTGTGGCCTAAGATGAGCTTTGTTAAGAATATGTACAGTTGTATGAATTGCTTCCACCCAATATGTCTGAGCAATATTCCTTTCATTCATCATTGATATTTCCATCTGCTGAACTGATCTATTATGCCTCTCAACTACTCCATTTTGCTATGGAGTCCTTGGAATAGTATACTCTCTTTTGATCCCATGTTTATCAAAAAACTCTTTGAAATTCCATGAACTAAACTCTCCTCCTCTATCAGACCTTACTGCCTTCAATCTTTTTCCTGTTTGATACTTAGTTAGAGCCTTAAACACTTTGAAGCTTTCAAATGCTTCCAACTTTTCCTTCAGAAAGGCCACCCATGTTAGTCTAGAATAATCATCAATAATCAACATGAAATAGTTTTCTTTTCCTGTACCTTCCTTCCTTGATGGTCCACATAAATCCATATGTACTAACTAAAGAGGGATTTTTGTAGAAGGAAATTTCTTAGATTTAAACTGTGTTTGAGTAATCTTTCTTATTTGGCAAGGTTTACAAACAAAATCATATGGCTTTGATATCTTTGGAAGATATTTTATTTCCCCACTGGTTCTAAGTTTGATTATATGATCAAAATTTAGGTGTCCAAGTCTCCTATGCCATAGCCAACTTTAATCATACTCGCTTAAGTGACATTCTTCTTTTTCTTCCTTTAAAACATAGACATTGTTTTTTTTTCTTATGCCTTTTGCAATTAACTGTCCCAAATTCACAGATTTTATTCTACAATATTTAGAAGTAAAAACAACTTCACATCCTCAGTCATAGACTTGACTGACACTAAGCAGATTATGTTTCAGACCATCTACAAACAACACATCTTGAGCTTTCTCTTTGCCATTACTCAGACTTACCATTTCTTTACCTTTTATTTTTCTTGGTGCATCGTTTCCAAAAGTTGCATTCCCTAATTTGCTTTCACTTAGAGTTAGAAACTTACTTTTGTCTCCAATCATATGTTTGGAACATCCATTGTCAATATACCAGGGATTCTTTTGTCATTGGGATGATAACACTAATCCACACTTATCATCTTCTTTCTTCTTCCAAACCTTGAAATTTTCAACAACATGATTCAAATCTGGCTTATAGTTCCTTAACCAACAATCTGCAGCTTTATGTCCATAATTATGGCAGGTGTAACATTCTGGTTCACTGAATAACATATCATAACGATTGTTATGCTCATAACTGTTGTTATGCTTAAACTGTGTCTTTTTCCCAACCATCACATGATTTGTAGTTTGTGGTTGTTTGTTACTTGGTTGTATCAATCTTTGTTCTGGCAGAAAATTATTCCTTGAGTATCTTGATTGCTCATATCTAAATCTTAAAGAACAATTTACAGCTTTGTGACCAAAGTTAGAATAGAAAAAACAATATCCATAGAAAAATCCTTTGTACCTGTAAAATGGTTGTCTTCTTTGACAAAGTCGAGTTCTTCCATGCTGATGATTTCTTTGACTAGAATATGTGTTTGTGTTATTTCTTTGATCTACAGATTCGGTTCTGGTACTTGTTCTTTCATTCCTTCTTGGCGATCGATTATCTTTCTTTGTTTCTGCAGAGTGGTTGTTGTCAATGATTGTAGATTTGACAAACTTGATGGATTTTATGTTACTTGGTTGATCACTACTTGATCCTTCTTCATAACCCAAACCATCTTTCAACTTTGGATTCCTTTGTTGATTTAGAATGGAGTTTAATCCTTCTAAGGCTTTCATACTTGACAGATTTTGGTGATACAATGCCTTAAACTTCTCCATCTCTTTTATGGTTTTTACTGTCTCTTCTTCCAAGGCTTCACATCTTTCTTTCTTCTCTGATAATTTTTCTTTCATAATGTCCTTTATTTTATTTGCCTCTTCTAACTCCACTTTTAGCAAGGAAAAGTATTCATCAGGTTTTTTACCATTCATTTTAAACTGCAACAACAATTGTTTTTGTTTTCTTTTCTTAAATCTGATTCTGTCAATTTCTTCCAAAGCATTGATTAATTCACCTTCCATATCCACCACATCTTCTTCGTCATCCATGTCACCTCCTATGTGTTCATCATCAAGATCTCCCATATCCATAAGCATAAAATCATTCACTTTGTCTTCACAGGATGAATCGTTATCTATGTCTTCTGAGGAGTTGTCATTGTTTTCACACAAACTTTTCTTTTTACTATATTTCTTACATTTGTTTTTCTTTTCATCATCAAAGTCCTGGTCATTTTTCTTGTGAGGAAACTTAGATGCAAAATGACCTATCTTACCATAGTTAAAACATTTGAAGGGTATCTTGCCTTGATATTTTTCTGATCCTTTCCTTAACCTTCTCACAAATTTTCCTCAATATCATCTAATTCTGAATCAGTATTCTTGTCTTCTTTAAAATATGCTTCTTTAGTGATGGATTTATATTTTCTAATTCTCATTTCATATGCAGTTATATTTCCTAGGAGTTGATCAATAGACAGAGTTTTAAGATCATTTAATTCTTCTATTGCAGAAACTTTTGGATTAAATCTATCAAGCAGAGATCTTAAAATCTTCTGAACTAAAAATGCATATTCAATATTCTCACCAAGACCTTTCATGGAATTCACAAGCTCTTCAACACTTAAAAAATACTTACTAACTGTTTCATCCTCATTCATATTTAGTTGTTCAAATTTCAATCTATATGTTTGAAGTTTGGCATCTTTTACTTTCTCATTTCCTTCATAACTGCTAATAAGTTTATCCCACATTGCTTTGGCAGATTCAAGATGCATCACCTTTACAAACTCAGCTTTAGCAAGTCCATTCAAGATAGCATTCATTGCCTTTGCATTGAAGCTAAATTCTAACTTATCATCTTTAGAATCTAACACAACAGGCTTCATATATCTAGTTTTTACTACATCCCAAACATCAACACCTAAGGCCATTATGTATGTTCTCATTCTAACTTTCCAGAAGGAAAAATTTGTTCCATCAAGAAGAGGAGGATTATTGGTTGAAGTCCCTTCATGACTTCTCATGTTTAAGCTTACAGATCTACCTTTAAATAAAAGGAACCTACTTCGGTACCAATTTTTGAAATTACTAAGACAACTGAGAGGGGGGGTGAATCAGTTGTTATTGTGCTTAAACAATATTATGTCTATTAAAACATTTTTTCAATATTCTCCAAGTGGCCATCAAGATTATACAAGATATGAGCAACAGAAATAGTAAACATAAATCACACATATGATATACACAGAGACAAATTTTCATGAGGAAACCCATAAAGGGAGAAAATCTCTTCTTCTTCGAATGATAGGTAGTATTTTATGTTTTGTACATCATATATCTTTGAGAACCAACTCAAAATGAGGCTACCACCTCTATTTTACAAGATGCAACTTGCTGAGAGCACCAATTCTCTGGTTTCTCTAGCACGCACTAGAAGGAAGCACCAACTCCCTGAGTGTTCCAGCACCTGCTTCCACTTATATAGGCACCAACTTGCATACAAAAAACTCTGTGTTTTCCCTAGCACCACCCTACCACCTTGTTTTATAGCCACAACTAGATGAAAGCTACAAATTCCAGTATTCAAGCACCAACTTGAATAACAGAGGACTACAGTCCTCCCTAGCACCTCCCCACCTCCCTAATTATAAATAAATGATTGAATAACTAATAATACAGATATATCAATTCTTACCACTTCTTCTATGTTCTACAATTATTCTCTGCTTCACTATTATTCTCTGCTTCACTATTCTTCTATTCTATTCAAACTTGGCTTGAATTGTTGTCTCTTTCTATCTGTTCTTTCTATGTTCCTCTCATTCTCTTTGGTATGTGTACATTCTTCTCTCTTCACCTTTTCTATTATGTTCAACTTGTGTTTCTCATCTCTGAGTTTTATCTCACATTGTGCATACTTTGATTATCCTTTCTCCCAGTTCAACTCATTTTTCCAGTGAGAACAACCAACCTAACTCAGTCACGGAGTATTGATTTTATACAATCCTTACATTTAGTTACACTTTGAATCTCCAAAATAAATGCACAAGCAACTGAATTGTTAAGGTCCTAAACCACACATAGGTAGATCAATGTATTCGGATGTAATAAAGGTCAATATTAATAAGGCCTTTCAATAAAATAGAATAAGGCGGATGTAAGAAGACCTAATAGAAGCTTCTGCTTCTAGAAGGATCTTCCTCTAGATGCTTCTCTT
>ML778899.1:217774-233871 GCA_009831015.1 Picea engelmannii | reverse complement strand
AAGGCGGATGTAAGAAGACCTAATAGAAGCTTCTGCTTCTAGAAGGATCTTCCTCTAGATGCTTCTCTTAATAGACATATTTAGTATAAATAAGAGGCGAGGGTATGAGAACCCTAGCTTGGAGATTATTGTAACAGAGAACTGCTCGACTGGAGGTTGCCCCCTCGAAGAGGCCTGTGAACATTGCTATTTGAATCAAAGTGCTATTTTTGTTGCTATTTCGTATATCATTTCTGTGTATTATGAAGATTATGCTGGATATTTTACTATTATTCTGTCATTTTTAGCATTTCATTTCTGTTCTGCATATTTTATATATCTGGTATCTTGCACGAATCGCCAAAAAAACCAAGAACTATGATTCAGTTATGCTAATTGAATTGTAACTGATCAATAGTCTGTGAAGTTCAATAGTCACCCTCGGCTCAAAATGTTGATTAATCAAAACCATTGGATTAAATCCGCAGAGACTTACTGACCTTTCAAATATGTTCCTCGTGAACTTTACCTTCTTGAACTAGCACCAGACATTTTTATCCCCACATGCCCACTCGTTGTAACCATACACCAAACAAAAGTCATTTCATGATTTCATGTTTTAGGTGATCGACTGTGAGTAACCTCTATTTTCCCAACCCGTGAAACTCTAAAGTGGAGCCTAGAAACACTAGTTCCTTCCCTTCTCTTCCGCTTGTTATAGTGGGAAAACCCCCCTACGCACTACACTAGGGTTCTAAAGTGCAGGTAGAGCTAACTGTCTAAAGTCTCCTACTTTTAACCACTATCCCGACAACACCCCACGTTCATATATAAAGTAAAAAGTATAGGAATCCAGTAGTATTACCTTGAACTCTGTGTCCAGTGTCGATCCCAATGTGTTCAACTGCTTCTCGACTGCAAATCTCCTCCCAAGGCTGACCTGCATTCACCAAAAGACAAACAAGAAACTATGAAAAAGAATTCTATATATGGATTAATGGGTTAGATGTCATAACAAAATGTAAATCGTACATAGAGATAAAACACATCATATAGTGGGATGACAAAAGTACTTCTTTATATTAATCTCATAATGTCAATTACAAAATGAGATCGGTGACTACTCCTCGAACTCGGTCCTGGGCTCCTCCTCACCAAGCTCCAACTGAATCCACGTATCCTTCTTCTCTCACACTTCTCTCTAGAGAATAGGCATAGGTTTATGGATGAGGGAAAAGGGGCAATAATAGGGAATTCTGGCTCAAACTCACAATGTGGCTGCAAATTCTTGGGGCAAGGGGGGATTAGGAAATGGGTAGAGTTTCACTACTTTCATGCTTCTCCTTAGAATGGGACCCCAACACATTCTTTTATATGCCAAAAAGATAGTTATTCGGTTCGGTGGCGGGCTATGGGCGGTCAATTGGTTAGGAAACGACCCAAAACCCTGTATTCCCTTGCAACTTTTTATTTTTTGCAACTTTTGTGGGTATACGTGGGCTGTAATGGTGCATCTAGCGTATGTATGTGTGCAGTAATGGTGCAACTAGTGTACATATGCGCGCAATAGTGGTGTAGGGCGCGTACATCTTCAAAATTTTGGTTTTTAAGAAGAGTTATTCAATATTGGCTTGGAAAAAATAGTAAGTAAGATGGCCTGCTGCTAGGTATGCAGGTCTGGTGAAAATTAGGGTTATAACATTGCTAATGTGACCACTGGTTGTGACCATAGCCCTAATAAAAAAAAATCATTTTGTGATTTCGCATCTCTGATGTGGAGTCTAGCGGGGTGCAAGCTCCTCCCTTAATCCAACGACAATGTGACCTTGGCTATGACCACGGGCCAAACATTCAATCATTTTGCGACTTCGTGACTCGTGATGTCAGAGGTTAGAGCACCTCCCTTCTTATGATTCCTAAACTCCCGAATTCAATCACCTCAGATCAACGATCTGAGATTTTTTGTGACTCAACGGTCGGGATTACCTTCTGCATTTTGGGATTTCGCGAGTTCCTATCTGATGTGGTCTGCAGTTGTCCTTGCTGACCTGGATCTCCTCTCATGGCACATGTTCTTCTCCTAGATCTGATGGCCCATATTAGTCCTCGATCCAATGGTCAATATCTCCTCTTTGCAAACATGGACTTCATATCATATCAATGGTCCATAGCCCTCTGTGATCTAACGGTCTAGGTCTTATTGCTATTTTGCATTTCAGATGTTTGAACATGAGCCAACCCTGACTCTTCTAACTCTCGATATCTGAAATACTCTAGATCAATGGTCCACAGCCCTTTATGATCTAACGGTCCAGATCTTATAGCAATTTCACATTTCACGACTTCAAAGGTTACAACACCTCCTTCCTTTGACTCTTCAGTCTGCGAAATGTTGTTCAAGAACCGTGATGACTGGGTGTAGAAGAGCTAGTGGAGCTAGTGGTGTCCAATGACCCAGATCATTTTGTGACTGTGCATATCGTGATTTGGAGGATGTATCTTGGCCATTATCCTCTTCGCGGTTATAGTGTATCCAACGGTTGGTAGTCCTTCGAGCTCCGATCTGATGGCTGAGGTCTAATATCCTCCTCTGTGCTCTTTTGAGTTTCCTCGTTTTTTTTCTCCTCACTGTTGTTATTTCCATCAATATTCTAAGTGTCATCGTTGTTGTTCTTGCCATCAATGACAAGCACATTCTTTTCCTGAAAGATATGCCAACACAAACTCCTCATCTACCTTCGTACATAAAACTTCAGGTCTCACCTCTCTCAAGATGATTGTCGACGCATTCACCATCAAGCTCCATGATACCTCCTCATCAGATATATTCTCTACCAATTTGGGGTCGATACCAAACTTCGAGGATGTCTTACCATCGACGAAGCCTACAGAGTCTTGAATGATTGCCACAACAACGCTTGCGGTGGTCACCTCTCGGGTATGTATACCGCCCCAAAAATCATTCGAGTTGGATACTTATGGCCCAATTTTTTTCATGACTGCATCTACGTTGTCAAGTGATGTGATCAATGCCTTCTTTATGCAAGAAAAGCATGAGCTCCACTAGCTCTTCTACACCCAGTCATCACGGTTGGCCCCTTTTGCAAATGGGGCATCGATTTCATGACTTGCCATCTTCCATCCAGTAATGGACACAAGTACAATCTGGTGGTAGTGGATTATTTTACCAAATGGGCCGAAGCCATGACCACATTTAACAACACTGCTGCCACATCAATGCATTTTTTCTTCAACCATTTCATTACCCACTTCAGAGTCCCGCAACAGTTAGTTTCTGATCATGGTAAACACTTTGAGAAAGAGATATTTTCATAAGTCTCCTCAAAGTTAGGATTCACCCACGATTTTTCCTCCCCATACTACCCTTAGTCCAACAAAAAGGTTGAGGTTGTCAATAAAGTCCTCAAAATCATGTTTAAACGCACTGTTAACAAACACAAGACCAACTAGCACCATATGTTGTTTTCAGCTTTATGGGCCTATCGTGTCAATAACACGGGTGATAGACCAGACATGAGGAGTGGTGGCTGATGTAAAAGAAGACTAAAAACTGTACAAATGTGCATAATGAGAAACCTAAGGTAGGGGGGCTATGCTTAGGCATAGAACTTCTTCAAGTACAACCTGTTGGTAGGTTCTTTGAGGGGGGAGCCTTTGGGAGAGGCCAAGATTTAGGCATCTTTAGTGAGGCAATGTTGGATGATGAAGGGGTCACACCATAATGACTCGAATTTCCCATGGCCGAAGGTGTCATGGGCGATATCATAGGCTAACATAATATCACCCTCATTGAATGAGAGAAGGTTGACATGGCGATCAAAGGTGGATTTGGATCATTTTTTAGCTACCTCGTTGTGTTGTAATCAAGATTGATGGTCTTCATCAAGGGACTCTAAGGTCAACAGGCACTGGTCCATTAGATTTGTGTCAGGTAAGATCTCTATGGTCGTGCGTAATGTGGGGATTTCACACTCGATAGGGAGGGTGGATTTGATCCCATGGACGAGGTGAAATGGTGTAAAACTGGTGGCAGTTTTTTGTTGGTACTCCTACACACTGGTCCAAGACCTCGTCATCCTAGATGTGGGACCATACTCCCTCCGAAACCCCCTCTAGGACCCACTCAAACCATCAATGCAGGTCTTCTAAAATAGTCACAACATCCCCATGTGGCTCTCTCGACGGTCTTGCACCAACATCATCCCGTCGACGCCTCTTCCCAGCCCTCGCCTTTACAAGATCATGTCGAGTCAGATCTCATCAAGCTTTCTCCCGGACGACCTCCGCCTCTCGACCCCAGGGTCCAACATATGCAAAACAACACGGAGATAATGTCAGCATCCATATACATGTATAATCCATGCTATCTACCAAAATAAAAAAAGAAAGATAACACACATACCTCTATGTTCCCAATCCTCCCCAGGAGGTAGTACCAAGTTGAGATCATGTCTGTAGTCCATACCAGTGTATGGAAACTGTAATATCACCTGTGGCATCTGTCACCATACTTGAGCAATGGTGGTCGTAAAGTAATGGCCACCCTCCCCTCCTCCATGATGTGCCAAAACATGTGCCCACTGCATCAATCGTGACTCTCTCTGCAATGTTGGCACCAATAGAATCTGAGGGAGCAATAGAGGCACCCTCTCCAAGAACCAGGCCACGAAAACTGACCCGAAAGAAAAGTCATCGAAATCGACACACCGACACCGGTTCAGTTAGGACACCATCTAGGCTTGCATCAGCACACCCCACGCGAACAGGTCTCCATCCAAGACCTCCTCAACCACCCTCAGTTGACCATTGGTGATGCACAGAGTGCCCAAGGATCCATAAATCCTCACTACCATAGACGTGATGCACTCTGTCAGCAGGTCATGTAGATCCTCAATCCACACTACCGAACCCGACATTGGGTTCGGCCAAGAACAATGTTGTGCCGCAATGGTCTCTACCCTGTCCTCCCCTAGTAGATGGGGATCCACGGCTGAGGCCCTCCCTCAAAATGGGAGTCCTGTCAAACAATAGATGTCCTCTACACCAGAGAACGTCAGCCGCTCCCCTCATACCACAAAGCACTGCATATCAGTGCTCCACATTCGGATCAAAAACTAGAGTAAGAACTCCTATGACCATATCAAAGGACAATCAAAAAACTTCAGCAGCCCGCAAGCTACCAAATGTCTGCGCACTATTGGTTGCTCCCTCACAGCCTCTCTCAGTTAGTCCCAGTCTCTCTCTTGCCAATGGACCGACATCATCCTCAACTCTGTTGATCACCTACATTCACCCATAAAAACCTGATCAGCACATCATACATAAAAAATCAAAAACATCACAAAGTCATGCACCCCTCAGCCTGCACATAGTGCGTGACTTTTCTTCATACAATTGCGCATATATGCACGATTGTCCATCAAAAATATGCACACTAATGCACAATTGTCACACACATAGGCGCACATGGATGCACAATTGTCATTGATACAAGCACGCATCCAATGCATGGATGTCTATCAAACCCACACACACATGTGCGACTGTTACCTACACAACCACACATTATGCGTGGGGTTTCCCATCACAGCCATGCATTCAAGAATGTGCAACTATTTGGGCCAAACCTACACATAATGTGCAGGAAATCAGCTGTCACATGAACACCCATGCATAGGTATTCACCAATTTCCCACGCACTATTGGGAACCTACCCTTAAAAACCCCTTTACAGCCCTCCGTACAACCCCTAGATAACATTCATCAAATTCACACAATGCAAGAGGATAAGGTCACTAACCTGTCTCTCGCAACTCCTGGATCAGTAGCCGTAAGCTCCTGCAATCCTCAAATCACCTCACATCTCTCTCACCAGATCAACAATAGTGTTGGTACAAATGAGGTGGCATTGTGGGCCCACCATCCATATATAGGCACCTTTTCCCAACTTCCACATTCTGGTACAGGAGCTCAGAGCCTCCATTTTCCAAACCATTCTTGGCCATGAGATCCTTATCCATCCATCTACACATTCATATTCCCCAGGTTATCATCTACCCTTGTCCCCGAAGGAGCATTTTTCTCATGCCACATTCATGTACGCATGCTTACTTTTAATTTTATCAAATAGTTGTTATATGTTCTTTATCATCATATATTATTCATGTTAGGTATTTGGTTTTTGTGCAGGTACATGTTAATCTAGCTTACATCCCCTTCAGGTATATGTTCGACACTGGCATGTAATTACTCCATCTGTAAACGATTTCGTATCCCAGTAACACCCTCTAACCTTTTCCTTTAGGGTCCCTACATCCGACTCTGCAGTACCTTCACCTCTACTACATTTTGGTACTGGCAACCGATAACACTCCTCCCCACATGAGTTATCCTATTCATAGTTCCCCTTGACAAATTGACATTCATGATGTTTTTCACCCTTAGGATTTGGAGTTTCAATATTTTTTGCACTTACAAGAATGAACCTCATACTTCTTCTTATCATATTCCTAACCTTCCCAATGGACTCCCAAGTCATATCATCCAACACTTGGTTATGTTGACTGTACCCCCACAATTCCATTAGCCCTCCATCTCCTCCACCATTAGTTTTCCCATTTTCATATTTTCCTCCATCCATTTACCCAATACAGAAAACAACCCATGGGGCCCCACCCTCACCAATTCTCTTTCACAAACTTGTGCCCTAAACAGGCCAAGCCATCTTTCACTGGGGCACCCATTTTTGTATATGTATACTCAACCCAAAATATTCTTTATTTCATTTAGTAATTTTATAAATCCCTTCTTTCCAACATATACATAGCTTTTTTAAGTCATCATTCTCAATGTCCTTCCTTTACTGAAAAAGCAACCCATGTCATTCTTGGTTGGGGAATCCACCCTTTTTTCATATAGACATCGTTGACAAACCTTGAGTATCCCAAAACCAAGTAACCATGATCTCTGAGTTTGCCCACTTTTTCAGCCTCCAACACAGTTTAACCCCATATCTAGTTGCACCCCTAACACTAGATCTAGTTTTACAATTGCTTCCAATCATCCTTCAACACCCCAACCAAGGCCAGTCCTAAGTCCCATAGTGTCTTGACTTCATCCATGTTACACATCAGTATCTGAGATCACCTAGTACTCAGTGGATTTCAAGAAGACCTTTGCTTCTTGATGCCACGTCTCCCTTCCTGTTGACATCGGTACAGTTTCCAAAAGGGCGGCAATATATTGACTCCCATTACCTTTCCAATGAGGAGTCTCGGATAGAACAAAGAGAGTCATCATTGCTTTCTGATTCCATTGACCCCCATAACATTTGAATTCAACAAACTCTCTTGTTAAGGTGGGTCTTACTATGCAACCGTTACAGTTTTCCATACGAGCCAAAGACCTCTAAATTTGATAGCCCATCAATGCCTACGAGACATCGACACTTCTTGTCATCATCCATTACTCGATTCATAGCCAGTTCACCATTTCAAAACCATCATCTGTCTTTATTAACCACCCCTGAGGGCACTGCATCTATCTACATCACCATACATATTCAGTTACAATCCCACATTTGGTTTCATGACACGAGCATGGGGCATGCTCGCCTCATTTGTATACAGATTTTATTTTTTCTTCTGATAGAAAGGTTTGGTTCCCACAGTTTCCCCTCTCCCTATGGCGGATCGCTCTTACAATTCCTCTCTTCACTCTTCCTTACAATGGCATTGTTGGCATAGGGGAAGACCCAAGGTTCAGCTCCAAAATCACACCAACAAGCCCTAACTACTGGCCCTTTCGGAAACACCTGTGAGGCAGATGCAGACTCACCCGAAGTAGCTATGGGGGGTTGCAGGACATATATTTCTACAACCAAAGGGAATACCAAGTGGATCCAATACAAGAACAACACAACATCTAGATTTCAGTTATCAACTTAGTCCTACCTCGCACATTTATCTGTTAGATCTAATACAGTAATGGAATAACAATATATCAAGAACAAGAGAACACCACACCAATCACAGATAACACCAAGATACACGTGGTTCACCCTCTCCCTAGGGCTATGTCCACATAACTGTTCTTTAAAATATATTAATATGAAAGCATACAATTCTTATTTGTGCTCTTAGCTAGCAGATCTTCTCTCTTTATCTCTTCTCTCTTCTCTCTTTCTTCCCTCCTTGTGCACCCAGCTGTAGGGTTGATCTTCGCTCCCAACTGAAGATCTTACAACACAGACTTCCCTCATTTCTCAATGCTTCTCTCTCTCACTACAATAAGCACTCATAACAATAACAGGCTTGGGACTCTTCACCGAACCCTCTTCCCTCATCCAGGTTCTTATTTATACATTACAATGACTCACCGATAGCCTTAGGATGAAACCTAAGTGTCAAAACATGAAATTATTTGCTCCAATTTGGGAAAACCAGAATAGGTGCAATAACCATTTTCTGTTTCAGTGTGTCAAAGCTCTGTTGGCATTTTTTTGTCCATTGAAATTGACAATATTTCTTCAAAAGCTTCTCCATGGGTGCTGTGATATATGTGTATCCTTTAATGAACTTCATGTAGTATCTAGTATGTCCCAGTGCAGTGCACAACTATTTGACTAAAGTAGGAGGGGGAAAATAAACTATAATGGCAATCTTAGATGGATCTACCAGCAATCCCTGCTTACACATAATATGGCCTAGCAACACTCCAAAGGGTGAAAAGAAGATGCACTTCTTCAAGTTCAAGGAAATCTGACATTACCTACACTTATCCAACATTAGTCTTAAACATTCAATATGATTTTGAAATAAGCTAAAAATAGTACAATCATCAAAATATACTCCCAAAAATTTATGTAAAAACTCCTTGAATGCTTTGACCACCACCCTAGAAAAGATGGTTGACGCATTCTTCAATCCAAACAACATCACTGTATACTGGTAGGATCCCCATTCTGTGGAAAATGTGGTCTTGTGAAAGTCTTCCTTGGCAATCCTAATCTGATGGTATCCTGAAAATCCATCAGTGAAGGAGTACACCTCATGTCCTCCCACGTTTTCTAACACTTCGTCAATAAATGGTGTAGGGAATGGGTCATGTAAATAGGCATCATTCAGCTTCCTAAGATCTACGCATATTCTGATTTCTCTGGCCTTCTTATCCTGCATCACCATAGGTCTAATCCACTCTGACTCTTCAACAGGTTCTATGATTCCTACTTCCATCATTCTGTCTATTTCAATATTCACTTTCTCCTTATATTTAGGATTCAATCTGTAGGGCCTCTGTTTGACTGGCCTTGCATCTAGCTTCAAGGGGATCTTCATCTCTCCCATGGGCCCTTTAATGCCCTTCATATGAGTGAACTTGGTTGCAAAAAAATCTTGATATTCATGAAGTAACTCTGTGATCTTGTCAATAGTGGCAGAATCCCAATAATCTCCAACATTTGCAAGCTTTAGTGTTTTCTTTGTTCCAATATTGACTTTCTTGATTTTAATTGGTTGTCCAATGAAAGGTAGCTCAACTCCTGGTCCTTCTATGTTTCTATGTCCTTCTGTTTCGGTGATGTTCACCTACCTAGGGTCATCATCTTCATCAACATTGATATTGTAACAACCCTGCAATTTCTGAAGAGGCGCAATCCACTCGTCCTATTCTTGCTCCAAAGGGAGGCTAGGTGCCTCCTCAAATACTTTATTTCTTACAATCTGTAACGCTTGATCCACTATAGGATATTGGATTTCAAACAAAAAGGTAGTTACAAATTTCTCAGTCATACCTTCCCAATTTGTAGTGATGAGGCGTAATTCTACTTGAAGATACCAATGGATAGGGGTTGTGTCCAGTGTGTTGATGAATTTGTGCACCCACTTCTCTTGAGGAATGTTTCTCCAGGCTTCCTTGCAACTTCTCACATGGTCCTTCAAACAACTTTGACCTATGTACCTAACTTTGCAGCCTTCTACTTGCTCTGAAAATCGCGTTGTCATCAAAGTGTGGCACTGTATCCAGTCTATAATGTTGTTTTTGTGTGTCCCCCACCATCTTGTTGGAGTTTCTTTTAAGGCCTCATCCAATGCTATCAATACTTGTTGTATTGGTATAATTTCTTCAAATTCCAACAAGAAAGCTTCTAAATAATTTAGACCATCAAAGGTGGGAAAGTTACTTACTGTTGTGTCGATCCAACGAACTTCTCTAGTTAATCTAGCACATCTCCTTGTAGACACTTCATACATTTGGTTTTTCCAATTCTCCAGTGCTTCTTCTGAATCTGATGAACATCCATTGTCACTTCGCCAGCTTAGGTTTCCATTTGTTGTAGGATTAATGTAATCCTATTGTCTGGTTGTCAATTTGTATACATTTTCTAGTTCATATGCACGGTATTCTTCTCTGATGGGCTCTGTGTATCGAGGACCTCCATCAGAATCAATAGGTGAGATAAGCCTAAGGTCATCTCCTTCAAACATCATTCTTCTTTTCGTCAAGTCAACAATAGTAGAATTATTGAAAGCCCAATCAATTCCTAACAACGTGGGATAAGGACAATTATCATCGACTATCTCAATCACCTTGAAGTCCACAAATGTTTTGACCCCATCAATGTCCATAGGGACAGGTTCCAGTCTTCTGAATGGGCTCACAGCCTATTGATTGGCCATCCTGAGCCTGATAGGGGATTAGATCAACTTAGGTTTTCCCATCAGTGCCCAGGTCTGATTTGTCATAAAATTGACCTCCGACCCTAAGTCAAGGACCACATATTCTATATCATACTCTCCAATTTGATCATTTAGGTGTATTTCCTTATTTGTCCTTCTCTTTTTGGATAGTTGATGTACTGCTTTATTCAGTAGATGATCTATCTTTCCTAGCTCATACTTTTTGATCAAGTTTTGTACCTCTTGTACAATGCTCTCATCCTTTATCAAATTAATAAAAGTGCATAAAAATTCCATGAGCTTACTTACCTCTTTTCCTTCTCTACGTGAAGTAGACTGATCAAAGGCCAGGGGCATTCCGCATTCTCTTACTTCTGGTTGAGCCTTTGATGAAGAAGTTTGATCTCTCCTGAATTCTTTTCTTGCTTCCTCAAATTTTTGTTTCTCTTTCTTTGGATCAAACTCTTGTGTCTTCTCCCCAACTTTTCTAAATCTTGATTGCTCTGTAGTCTTCCATGGAGTCATTCTATATTTTCCTATAGCAACTCCTCCTCTAGTGATAATAATGACTCTGGGATTTGCTCTGCGGGGTTCTGCTATGATTAGTTGTACTTTTTGGTTTCCTTCTCATCTTTCCTAAAGCTTAGCTAACAGCGCAGGACAATATTCTATGACATGTTCAAATGAGTTGTAGTAGCTGCAAGTGGTACAAGGGTTTTGATAGTCCCTTGCCAAATGTCCTATATGTGCACAGTTATAACAAATGATCTGGCCTCTACATCGACCCATACTTCCTCCTCGTCCTCTTCTTATGAATCCACCACGAGGGTTGAAGTTTCCTCTGCCTAGGGAATTATACTACGTAGTGTTCCCTTCTTGTTGTACTTCGCCTTGAATTTTGTATATGTCCCTTGATCTTTCATGCATGAGGTCATAGGTCGTACAATCTCTGTCATCATGTCCTAATGACTTACAGAATGTGCAATACAAATTTGCAGGTTTCTGAACATATTTTTTCATGTAATAGCATTCACCAGGGAGATCCCTGTTTCTACATACCTCGCAACAAGGTAGGGTAACTTGCTTCAAAGGTCTCGGAGATCCAAATGCCAAGTACTCATGGAATAGGGGAAAATTCTCTTTGTCGTGGCCTTCTGTTTTTCATCTAATCCACCAGATATATTCTCTCTTATCTTTTCCCTTGTCCTTCTTCATATCTCGACCTGTAGAGACAAGATAGTTAACTGAATTAAAATTTGACTCATACCTGAGCTGGATTCTCCCATAGGGGATTCATGACCTTGCTCAAACAATTTCACTAGAAAAGGTTCGTGACCTTGCTCAAACAAGTTCACCAGAGGAACTTCCCTGAAGGCCCTCCCATTGCGCGTGTGTCCAACCTCTATGTCGTTGTTGCTATCTAAATTATTGAACATTATCTTTTCAATCTTACCGCCTATTGTATCTTCAAGATGTTATTCTCATGAAATAGCATCTTGATCCTCAATTTCAGAAATTGTAAAAATTTTCCTCTAGGTCCCTTAAAGAATTTTTTTTTCTTGGCTATATGAATCTACTTTATCAATAGAAAACTCGGTGATATACCCTCCAATGGTACTATCAAACTAGTGATCTACTACTCTTGACATGGCATTATCAACTCCCTTGACCTTCTTGATCAGCGTCGAAGTCCAAACCATAGGTGGTCTAGATCTGATCTCAAACTAGGTATCTGCTAACCTAACTAACCACTCATATAGCTCCTTATGAATCCCTTCAAAGAAAATATCATGTATATTAGTAAAAATATACCTTCCCAACCAGTCCTTGGTGTTAAGATTAAGGTTCTTGTTCTGGGATTCTACGAAGTTCTTTTCTTGTTCTTCTATCCACTTTTGAATCTCTATCTTCGATGGAAACCACCTTGACATTCCCTCAAGAAGATATCAATCCCAACAAGGGAACCATTTGTTGGCACAGGGGCAGACCCAAGGTTTAGCTCCAAGAGCGCACCAACAAGCCCTAACTACTGGCCCTTTTGGAAACACCTGCGAGGCAGATGTAGTCTCACTTGAAGTAGCTATGGGGTGTTGCAGGAAATAGATGTCTACAACCAAAGGGAATACCAAGTGGATCCAATACAAGAACAACACAGCATCTAGATGTCAGTTATCAACTTAGTCCTACCTCGCACATTTATTTGTAGGATCTAACATAGTAATGGAATAAAAGTATATCAAGAACAAGAGAAAACCACATCAATCACACACAACACCAAGATATACGTGGTTCACCCTCTCCCTAGGGATACATCCAAAGAACGGTGCTAATTTATAATATATTAAAATGAAAGCATGCAGTTCTTATCTACACTCTTAGCTAGCATATCTTCTCTCTTTCTCTCTTCTCTCTTTCCTCCCTCCCTACACACCCAGCTGCAGGGTTGATCTTCGCACCCAGCTAAATATCTTACAACACAGACTTCCCTCACTACTCAATGCTTCTCTCTCTCACTAGAATAATCAATCATAACAATAACATACTTGGGACTCTTCATCGAACCCTCTTCCCACATCTAGGTTCTTATTTATACATTACAATGACTCACCGATAGCCTTAGGCCAAAACCTAAGTGTCAAAACCTTAGATACCAAAACCCTAGGTGTCTAAAACCGTAGGTCAACTTGACCCACGTTTTCAGGGCTTTGTCATCCTGTTTTTCGTTCCTTCTCGCGTGGTGCTCCAAAGCATCCAACAGTGGATTTTTCCACTTTTTGAGTTGTCCAAAATTTGTCTTCGTTGTTGATCTGTCATCCTCGATCTCCTCATCCAATGGCTTTCTTTCTCTTACTTCACTCTATCTTCTCTTCTCTTCTACTCACTTTGACCCAGTATCAGTCACTGTGTCTTCTGTGAAGTTCATATTCCTTCTTTTCTGCCTTAATATTCACTTTCTTCCATACCCAAGGGACAATAGGCGCTCTCAGCAAAATAAACATTGATGTATTTTGGCTATATGTATGCTCCTAACCTCACACATTAGGGGGCATCTATTATCACTGAAAAATCATTCGCAGCATTCCAAACAACAGTTGAAGAAAGACATCAACCCCAACAACAATTAATGCACATACAACATCAAAATCCATCAAAAAGGCATAAAACTATATACTTGGTTCATAAATAAAAGTGTGCAAATTCACCAAAGGAAGTGTGTGCACTATGCGCAAAATGTGTGGGCTAACACAGCCCTAGGCGTGCACTATGCACAAGATGCACGACTGTCTATGAGAAAACCTCAGCACTTCTCATGAACGACGCATTTATGAATATTGTTGGCCTCTCAACCACTTCTAGTCTGACTTCCAACACGATTTGACACTCAGATCTGAGCGAGATATAGCTTGGAGGCTGGCCAAGGGATAGGAAAGGCCCTAAAAGGCCCCTTGTTCACATCATGAACCAATTATATCTTGCCATGAATGGACACTATAAATATATGCCATGGGTGTGCTAAGAAAATAAGAACTTCAAGGTATTGTTTTTATACAATAATTCTTCTTGGAGAATCCTCTTTTCTCTTTGAATCATTCAAGGGCCATTCCACTCACCTCTTGAGAGGATTGGCATTGTATTTATTCGCCATTGTCACTTATCATTGTATGAAGAGAATATATCTTTATTAAGTAATTCAAGATCCCTCCCAAGGAGGAAAAGGGGATTCATAAGTCCCTTCCTTTCTCTATGGTGCTAGACTCTCAATACATTGATCCATTGGTAGCTATATGATTGTCATTTTTTTGGTTTCATGGTTCTTGTTCTTGCAAGCTTCTCTAACATTTATTTCCTTTTGTTTTTATTTTTATTTCCTTGTTCCATGTGTATTTGGTTATCTAATCAACTCACAAACCTTTGTCTTGTTTAGCTGACTTAACTAGGCAAGTAAGTGTTGTGTCTTTTCTCACCCATGTGCAAAAAGCCAACACAACAATAAGATCAATGGATTCAGGATCAAGTATTTTGGTGGAAAGGGAGACAACATTGAAAATGACCATGATGTCATGTTCATCGAGGTGGAGTTTTCGAGTCTTCTGAATGAAGTTTGAGGAATCAATGGCTACTCCACTTAACAAATCAACTAAGCTTTCATCTATCCCTTCACTCCAAAACCAAAATATCCCTCTCCTCTGTTGAAATAATGTAACTGTGAAGAGCATTCTTATTATTATTTTATTATTGAATTAAATCCCCATTGCGTATTAATAATGTCATTATTATTATTATTGTTATTGTATTAATCCCCATTGAGGATTAATCATGTCGGTAATTGTATAAGGACCAAATCCCCTTTTGCGGATTGGTCATCGGACAATTACAAAGTGAAGAATAAGAAGTTGACCCCAGCAGTTATAATGGAAGACCCGGAATTAATTAAAGGTGGGTTTACCCACCGAGAGTGAGAGGTCGGCCCTACCCGATTGTGACCTTTCACACATGCCAGTTTGATATAAATAAGAGGCTAGCGCCTCACTTCTAACTCACAACTCACTTTCTCATTCTCTTATGAGGCAAGCTGCAATTACAAGTTAGAGAGAGGAAAAGAAGAGTGGCACATCTCTTGGGGAGGAATTTCTGTATTGGTTTGAGTGATCTCTTCAACATTGTATAAGCTATTTATGATAAGGAAGTTTTTGTTGGGCTTTCTTCCCCTAGAGGGTTTCCTAGGATAAATGTTGTGTCTCTTGTGAATGTGTATTTCTCAGTGATCTTGTTCTTATTATGCTCTTATATATTGAAATGCAAAGAGCTATAATAATGGCATAAACATTAACATGGAATCAGAGCCAACCTGAAGGAAGCATATTTCACAAGAGGAAAAACGTCACTATTACTGTACCCAAAAATTAGGGTTTTAAAAAAGTATCTATTTTCAGCTCCCTAACCTCCTAGAAAGTTGTGCCCTCCCCCAAGGATCATTTTGGTACTTAGAGCGCACCTTTTCAGTGGCTAGATCTCCCAAAAAATGAAACCCTAGTTTCACAAAGTACCAGAAAACCAGAGTACCAGAAGTACCAGAAGTACCAGAAAACCAGAAGCACCAGTCCAGAAATCCGCAAATCAGATTTGAAGGGGTAAAAGTTGGATTTTCGAAAATCTGACTGCACCAGCTAACTCACCTCAACTCAATGCACCTATCCTCTGGATCAGAATTTCAAAATTTGAAGTTTAAAAAATTAGGGTTTCCTCATAAAACCCTAAGTTGCAGTTGCAGTTGCAACCGTAGAACCAGTTGTAATCACTCTTGAAGTTTTTGGTAATGATTACCGCTGCTACCAGATGGAGCCACTACCTGCAAATGCTATCCGAGGTATGTACTCACATATGGTTAATGGTTAAACCCTAAAGAGTATTTGCAGGAGA